>JABFOX010000843.1:0-14709 GCA_022817665.1 Axea sp. ZL-2020
ATTCAGATACGTTGGACTGTCAGTCGTTTGTTAATAAATAATGTTATTTCAATATTAATACATTGTTCGTTTGAAATCCGTTCCATGAACAGGGTTGATTCAATCTTGGACGTGGACAAGTGTTTGTTTTGGACCGATGATTCTACACGCAGACCCCCTTCATCATAATTTCGAAGGAAAAAAGTGGTCGGCCGTACAGCTTTGCACGTAAACTTAATTCTAATGCATTTTGAAATGTATATACAGGCGTGACTTTTCAAATATTTTTGTTAACATTTTATTAAAATTTATTAGACATTCTGGAGCATTAAAAATACAAAGTATAAATTTGGTTTAAAAAAATAGTTTTAACAGTACAATTTGTTTCATGCTCACAACTGAAAGCAACATTTTCAGAAGTGTTTATAAATTATATTCCGAGATTCGAGAACTTAAAACATTCATTTAATATTTTCCTTAATTCCGTGTATTGAAAAAAACAAAAATATGCATAAATAGTTGTCTTGGTTTATTTCTGGAAATAAAAAAAAAAAAAAAAAAACGTTTTGCACGTGTACTAATAAAATAAATTAAAAATGTTTAAACTGATAATTATATGTATAAAATTATACACACTGAATGTACCATCTAATTTTGCTTTAACAGCAGTCAATAACAACAATTTTTTGCATAAGTAATTCATGGCTTAATTTCATTTAAATAATTATTTAATTCACTGAGAATTAATTTTAACGCTAAAACGTAAAATAGTTATTCAGCTAAACAAGTGCTGCAAATTTTATTGTGAATAATTACATATTCAATAATACAATACAATAATAATTTTTTAATCAACATTTTGTAAGAAAATTATTCATCTAAAGGATAAATTTTATTTCATATATATAATAATAATAATAATAATAATAATAATAATAATAATACACCCTTTATAATGTGCAATCTTTGATTGTAAAAGTTCGGATTTAACAATAAAGTGTGTAAAATAAAGTAATTTTTTAAAAATGTTATATCAAATACTTCATATTTAAATATAGTAATTGGTTTTTTTATATAATTAAAACAGTATGATCAAATAAATATTGCATAATTAAAAATATAAATTGAAGAAATATATATAATAATCTTTTAATTGATAATCATTTTTAAAACACAAACAAAATTATTTTCTACTCGCTTACTTCATCAACATGTAGAAAGTCCATCTATTGCCCACAGAATACAAAACTGAAACATGTAAATATTTCAAGGAACAAATAATTATTCATAATGAGATGAATTCATTCAATTTTCTCTTTCCCGCGAGATATTCTTCACATTTGTTGCGTCATCTCGCTACAAAGATTTTCCAAGAAAAAGAAAATCGAATGAATGCATTTTACCACGAAGAATCAATTATTACTTTAAATATTTACCTTTTTATATTTGTTTGCTCTGTCGGTAACAGGCGTACAATTCAAGTTTAATAAAGATGCAGAACTGATTCATCTAAACTCAACCACTGACTAAACAAAATTTAGTTAAAATATTTTTAGAGGAAACATTTTAACAGTTTTCAAACGGTTATTTTTCTGATCAATAGAATCAAATTGCACAAATTTTATCACACACTACAGCGGCATTTATTTGTCACTACTTACGAATTCATAATCATTATTTATAAATTCGAATTATTTTATTTGTATAAAATTAATTTAATTCATTATACAAGCGTAACAAATATTTTAACAATAGGAATTAAGATCCTTTTTTAAAATAAAAAGGAATATCAAAAGATAGCGTACTTTGAGATCATTCGTAAGAAACTAGCTTTTACGCGAAACACTGGTTCGTCGCGTCATCTCTTGATAAATAACGCAAACCACAAGTACTGTTTTAACTTGTCTTGTAGCCCTCGATAGATAAAGAAGAGATTTTTCTTTCTGGATCATTCTAGTGTGAAAACATTAAAGTTCAATAACAAACCAGTGTAAAGACGAATTAGACCAAGCGCTTGTCAATGCTCCTTCTTAGTTGTTATTGATTTTCCTTAATCCCTCACACCCTGGAAGTCGTTAAAACCACAATTCGGTATCGAATATTTACTTTGTTTAATCACGAATCTTTTTACTTTAAAAGTCGGATAATTATTTTCGTCTGATACATGTATTAATAAATATTATATAAATATTAATGGACACTGATCTTTAAACTTTAATAATATTCTTATAATAAAATTAATAATATTTATCTTAGTTTATGAATGTTGGGTTCTTCTAAATATTTTAAATGTTTTGCTTTTTAATCTTGTAAAATCTGGTAAAAATATATATATATATTTTTTAATATTATAATACTTTATAAGTTTTTAAGTATCTTTTATATACAAATATAAATTGTTTAATAGCAGATCTAGAAAATTACAAATGTTTACAAATATTTAATGATTTTTGTTACGTAAAATAAACAACAAAAAAATAAATAAATAAATAAAAAACATTGAAATTATAAGTTGGAAAACAAGTTTCTGGTTTCATTAATGAAACCTTATTTTAAATTATGACTTAAATTGTTTTGCTTGATTCGCGTTCATTTTCTTAGTAAAAAGCTAATTCTACCTCACGGGAGGTAGTTGAAATAATTTTTTTAATAATAACAACTAATAAACAGTGAATATTAAGTTCACAATTACATAAACTACAGATATTCTTCTCACATAGTTTTACCGTGTTACTTGATTTACTATCATATTTCGCATATATTTATTACGTATATTATGTCACTGTTTTCAAATATCAGATACACGTAACAAACATAAAACGATGATTTACATGATCATAACAATAATTTTATGTGTTTGCAGCAAGAATAAAATTAAAAGTGTTGTTCATCGCAAACTTAGTGATCTTCGCCACATAATTTAGTTTGAGTGTTGTTTCTTCCAAGCATTATATACAAGCCCAACACAAACTCTAATGGCATATTTCCTTACAAAGATGCAACGCGATTTTTTATAGCGCGCATGCTTTATTTCTGTGTATGTTTTACTTAGATAATTGAGTACTCAAAGCAGACCGGTGTTCTTTCGTTTTGGCGCATTTAACTTTTAAATTAGCGACTTCGCAAAACGTTAATCACAAGGTAATGTGATTCGTCAATTAAATCAAGACTAACTGGTTAGCATAAAAAACTTTGAATAACATTGCTTAATTAACATTACTCTTCAAATATGTTATGCATAATTATATATATTATATATTTTTTTAACCTTTTTTCTGTAACAAAAAACAGGCCATATTAAACACACAAAGAAGAAAGCCAAAAAAAAGAGAACAAATATACCTTTTCCGCTTTGTCAAGAAACAGTATCAAAACTCATTTGAGGAGCAAAATTGTATTTAACGAAAAAAGGATATTTTTTTAAGAAAGAGGTATTGAAAGCTAATATTTGAGTCGCTAAATATTCAGCAGTATGTCGAAAAATTATCTTATATTTGAAATTTCAACGCTTTTGTTTGTTGTTCAATTCATATTTAAAATTGGTCGACACACAAAATGTGAAGTAACGCTCAATTTATTTCCCCAGAGATTATATATGTAAATGCACAAGAAAAGAAGTTGCAGTCGACATAACACAGCATGATCACACGTCTATAAATGGATCAAGGCTCGTAGTCATTATGCCGCCATTACCTATTTCAAGTATTTCTAAGTGCAAACGTACAATCAATTATCAACGTCGTTAATGCAATTCTTAATTAATTAGTTCGATAAATTTAATCAATCCTACTATGCTTGTATTGACATCCAGTCTTAACACTGTGTAAAATTCAACATTCTTTTCATAAAGTCAAATGTCATCATTTTTCAGTCATAAGGTTGTAACTTAATTTTAATTGATTAGTTCAGTTTCATTGTAACTAAATTTGTTGTTTTGTTGGAAATTATACTAAACGTTTAATTATTGCATAAATGACGCCTTGAATAAAAAAATTATGTAAAATAAAAACGATGCTTTAACCATTTTAAGATTAAAAATATATATTTGTAGAAAGTTATTTCAAATTGCAATTACTGTCTGGACAAAATGCACCGAGCATCATTTAAATAAACAACTAGTCGAATACAAAAAATCACAAAGATTATAAATGAAGTGGAATATTAAATTATACCTACATTTACCAGCAAATATTTCTTGCAGGGCAAATGTTCAGGTTCAGAGTAAACTGAAATTTTGTTATGCTCTCACAAACACGTTATTAGTCTAAGTTCCCATCTCGACCCTCGTCTTCGCTATTTTATGCGAGTTTTATACTGGGTGCTTCTTTTCCTTAATTTCACAATTTCACTTTTACATTTCCTTGTTTTAAAATAATGATTTTTATGCACAACGATTATTAAATTTCCTCTGCGTTTTTAATCAGCTATCGAAGACTGCACTTAAATTTAAATTAATAGTTTCAATTTTTCAAACACGTTAAATATACATTTTGACACTTGTCATACTTTTTATTCGTTGAATAAAATTATGAAGAATGTACACAATGTTCTTTTTATGTGTCTATTTATTTTGCTCATTTATTTTATTTCTGAATTAACCTCTTTACTTTTCACTTTCTTTTGAGTAATTTATTCCAGTGACGCATTGACAGATATTAAATCTGAAAGTTTAGAATCTTGTTAATTTAGATAAAATACATAATTGATTCATTATGAAATAATTGTTTTAACAGTTGTCGACTGAGGCGTTGAATTAAACATAAGTTGGAGAATTAATTTGTATCGCTCGATAATAATCTTTTCTTTTCATCTAAGAAACACTATCTAAAGAAACACTTCTAAAGTGTTTCTTTAAATACAAAATTATAGTAATTAAGCATGACTAATTTTATAAAGAAGTGAAAAGCATAAACTATTTTTCAGATCAACAATAAATTTCAATTCAAAAGTTATTTGCATAGGAATGATGCTTAGCATTTATCAGCACTGGATCTTTTAAATTAATTTTACAAGCAGTTGCCTGCTCCCATGTGAATCGTGCACACTGGTAAACTTGTACAGAACGGAAACGAAATTTGGGTTAAAGAAATAGTTTCGCGTTTTTTGATAAATTTTCGATTGACGAATAATCACTTTAAATAAACGCGATACAGCCTTCACCTTTACTCTATCGCCTTGACTTGGTTCAAAGTAAGTGGACTAAGAGTGTATTCTCACATTCAAAACAACATAAAACTGCAACGTTGGTGCATTCAGTTATTTCATACAACATTGAAAGAATTAATTGCTCCAAAGTAATTCCAAGATTAGAGGTCGTCTAGACTTGCAATGAAAAATTCCTTAAAAACCTCCCAAACTATCAATGTTTGGATTATTAGCATACTTTATAGCCAACACTGCAATGTCTTGGAATGAAGAATTGATAGATTAATTAACATCTTTTGCATAAACACGAGATATAATTATTAAAATCTAAATTGATTGTAGGTGTGCATCCTCAGAAATGTACAATGGTAATCTGATAACTTGTAAACCGATCATATTTTGCAAATATTACATTTCAATCCTTTTTTCTTTTTCTTTTAAAGAAATGTCATCCCATCGTCAATACCCTGTTCCCCATTGCAATCAAGTTTAAAACTATCTCTACAGATACGTGTCTGTCAAATGAATCAAACAAGTACTGAACAACGTTTTGCAATAGCTTTACTTTGCATCAATTTATGTTGTCATTAAATTTTGTTGACAATATCTGAGTGCACAATTATACAGGGTTTGTCATTGATCTTTGCAAAAATGATGGTTCCAACAGAAAGCCAGCATACGTTTGTGATTCTGAGTTAAACGGAAGGCCATTAACCCAGTATTGTAATAAAAGCTATGATGATGAGGCACACCTGATACACAAGCCATATAGATATAGGCGCTGAAACGAGTTTGATCACTGTACACTTTGTACGCATGAATGTATCGCTCTATACATAAGTAAGCGCTAAACTGCACTGAGCTGATTTCATTGCTTATAATTATTGAAACTTCCTGGCATATGTATTTTTTTGTGAATTACCTCTAGATGCAGCAAAACCAATGCTTTTTGACACCAGTGACAAATGCAAATTGTTTTATAACATACTTTCACATGCGTTGCATGGTTAAACTTATTTATTATGTTCCTCAAATTAGGGTCAAACATTGAAGACATAGATAGATTATATGAATGTAACTGTGCAGAATAAGTGAAAGTTTAATTTAAAGCTGTCTAATATCCATTGTTCATGTTTTCTGTAACTACTTGATGAATATCAATTTAAATCTACAAACTTTTCATTATTCGACATTTTTATTTCACCCTTTAAGAAATTATTCTGAAATCAAAATGCAATTAATAATAAGAATAAGATAATAATAATAAGAAATAGATAATAATAAGATAATAATCAACGTAGTAATAAACGTGTTGATAAATTACACAGAAATTGCACACGACTGATACATATTAAGGTAACACAAAAGAGCGATGCAGTGCTTGCAAAATGTATAACAAGAGCCAAAATTAATACTTGAGGACTAGACGTCGCAGAGAAAGTACACGACGATGAAAACCAGACTAGAAAAAGATAAGCGCGAAACAAAACGCGTGCACGCGCTGTGTGAACGCATATATTCGGCGGTTCATCGTCTTCTGTGAAATAAAGTTCAAGAAAGAAGGAGCACATGTTATTTAAATATGCTTGACTCAATGTCACCACTGAAACGTTCGTACTGTGGCCTTTGCTTGGATTTGGAAATGTTCTTCAAAGATAATAAACGTATAAGTTGTTCAGTAAAATAAATTTATGTAAGTAACCCCAGTTTTCATATGGTGTTGAAATGATACAGATTTTATTATTTATCAAATGTTGAACAAATGTGTGGAAGGGTATTCTATTTTTGTCTTATTCTCATCCATTTCTTGTATTCTTGCTGCAAATACAAAGAGGTGTATTTGTAAAATTGAAAATTAAAATTGCTTTTAAATTATATGACAATAATTGAATCATTTTTACCTACATTACCATGTTGGTCATTTATAGACACATATAAATATGTGTGGTACTTAGTTTTTAAATCTATTTATTAGTTTAACAATTTTACCACATAAATATGATTTATTTTTTTACACAAATGCAAGTCACTTTTGTAAACTCTTTAATCTTGACGTAAGTAAATATATCTCGTGATTGCAAAGAAGATGATTCAGGATATTATTTAATATAAAAATAAATCTTTCTTAATTGATGTTCTCTGATTAATAAATATCTCATTTGTATTAAGTAATATTGTGTCTTATATTTAATAGTTACATAATGTAATATCTAGAAGATTCTGTTACAAATTAAATAAAATTAATTTCAAATAAATTAAACATTTTTATTTTACATTAACATTATAAAAAAAAAAAAGATTAATTGCTATAACCATACTTAATTGATTAAATAAGGTTTTGATTAATTATTAAAATTTTAAAATGTATTTATAAATTCCAAAAAGCTGTAATACAATCTCGAATCACTGTTTTATATTAGAATAAACAGTCATAATTTTAATAGCATCTTGATTTACATTACATTTTTATAAATAAAAATTTTACAATTCTTCAATTATGTCTATATTTCTTAATATAAATGATATTTTATTTTGATTAGATTGAGTGCATTTTTTTTCTTGTAATTCATGTGGTTCATTGTAGTTCATGTGGTAAATAAATAAATAAATATACATTACCCCAAGTAGTTGTAAACAAATTTCACAACATTACATAAATAAAATATTTCCTTTTAAAAACTATGTCAGAATGAAAATATAGATAAGGTTAGTTTTAAAAGTTTAAGAACTTTTCATTTAATTACACAGACCAGTTTTACAACTTTGTTACATGGACTAAAATTAAAATTTAATTTATAGAAATAGTCATTTTTCCATATATATAAATGAACAAAAGTTACAAGAAATTATTTGAATTAAAATTGTATATTTAATATACACATATAAATAAACATTTAAAGCAAATAATTCCAAATATAAAACAAAATACTTAAACCACTATAAAACAATGAAAAATATATGCTTGAAACATATTGTACATTAAAATGGTTGAACTATTACAGTCCAATATTGAGTATTTAAAATGATAGATTCAAAATATTTCAAACGTGTGCAGTAATATTTTGACTCCTTTATTTTGATTTTTAAATTTTTAACCTTAAATGTGAAATTCACAAGCTAACAAATAAACACGTGTTTCTATACAAAACAAACTGCTTCATCATTCAGTGAAATGAACAGTTCATCTAAACTTAAAAATAATAAAAAATACTATAAATCATAAGACATAAAATGACATTTTTTGTATGAATAATAATTCAAATTTTAACATGAAAACGACAAAAAAAATGTATCTAAATTGTCAAGTGTATTTTTTGTATCATTTAATTTATACACCAAACAAATATCACCTTTTTTCTAACCTACTGCTTTTTAAGAGATACAACAATTTAATGCACGGTATAAAAGTATGCAATTTAAGTTATGTTATTTCCACAAACATATTCTCAATGCACTAATATTTGATTGTCAATTGTTTTATGATTAAACATTGTTTTTATATTGAAATACATATTAAATGTAGTTTTCGCGATACAAATTTCATTGCAAAATATGCAACAACAATAACAAAAGAAGAGTTATCGTTACAGATATCAAAGTTCAATAACAGATTCATGTCACATAAATCAATTAAATAACCAGACGGCTAACGAATACAAAATAACGCTGCAATATGAAAGATTTAATTTTTTTTCTAACTGTAACAGAACAAACAGTTTGATCACGAGAATCAATTATTCTTTAATTTTTTTAAGTACGACAAAATCCCCATTCGTAGTGTCTGCTCAGTTTTCTTTGATTCACAATTGTTCGTTAACATAAATATCAGTTGTTTATGCGTACATAAAAAAAAACTTCAATTTTCAAAACACAATGTGTTCGGCAAGAATAACGAACTATTGGATGAAAAAATGACTAACGATTATTCTGACATTTTTGAGACACTTTTCACCATCTATGAACTGCCATCGAAAGAAAACAAAAAAAAACGAACAATATTTGGATGAACAGATTCTAATGAACTCGTGAATACTCACCGGCTATCCGCAGTACAGCTCGATCAGCGGGATCAAGTTGAAGAATACTAAGGGGTTTATCCTTGGCCCACTCCTTAAGACTGCCATCGAGAACAAACTCCATGCTTTTTTACGCATCCCTTTGCATGCTCGCGTCAAATGCACCGCGCTCACTTGTTCATAAATTTTCGTACAAAATCACACGCGCGATCGACCAACTACGCGAAATCCATCGTCCTCTTTCCCATTCGCTCGGCTCTGCAACAAACAAACGCAGTGTCGCTTAACGAAAAACAACCAATAAAAGGTGAGACACGAATTGTTCATAACGCGCGCGCGAATCGAAAAGTCGCGCGGGTCATTTTTACCGAGCAGTTGTTAACACATCGGCACGCATCGGTCGACTCGCGCTCACTCGGTTGAACTCGCCCTCGAGCCCCGAGCGTGTCTTTGCTCTGATACTTGAATCTCACCAACTAATACCGTTTAATGATTTAACTAGTTATTTAGATGGCTTGCTCACTCGCCATCTAGTCATTTTTGTAACACTGTGTACGAATTTGAACATTTCGTAATCCTTGGAACCATAAAAAATGACGCATTCCAATTGTTGGCTGTGATTTTAATTTTAATTACCTAAGTTGATCATCGTTTTTAAAGCGTGGTCGAAATGTTGAAGTGCGGACAAAAATGGTTAAGTGCGTGATAAAATATTTAATAGCAAGATTTGACCTTTGTGAAAAATTGTTGAAATTTTTTAAAGCGGTTGAATCGACGTAAACATTTGTTGTTGTTGTTTTTTTTTTTTTTTTCAATAATGAAACAACTGCAAACGTCCTTTGTCAATGTTATTGTTTAACGAAACATTTTTTTGTGCCGCGTTTTATTTTAAGTCGCTATAAATATTCTAATTTTATGTATCTTATTTTTCAAAGTTACTATATACAGTAAAACTAAGATAATGCTGCGAAAAGTAAAATAACTATTATACAGTGTAATGAAATTTTGAAAGGATGAAACCGGTAAAGCAAGTTCTCATTTTGACTATAATTTATAATAATGCTTGTCATGTTTAAAAATATCGCACATTTGTAATACACAGTAATTTGTTAAGTGTTTTTTAAATTTGTATTTATGAAGCTACGTGTAACAAAGTACACGTCCTTTTTGTCTGAATAAGAAATTGTTTTGTGTTATATTATTTACCATATGAATATCTGTACTGAACTGTATTTTGTTATCATTGTTATTTGTTATCAAGTCATAAAATTATTGTTTTTAATATTACTGTTGTTTAATTATTTACTTTACTTTTATATGATCAAAAAATTACTTTGTTACATTTTTTTTAAAACGGTGGAGTCAGTTTTACAATTAATTCTTAATTATTAAATTATACTATTTTTATAATTAAGGTGATATGCAAAATCTAGTATATTAGAATTGTTCTTTAAACATAAGAAAGGCACTTAACAATACTTGTAATAATATTTTAAAAGATTTAATTTGAATAAAATTATTTTGCAATGAACAAAAGTGTTCTCTTGATTGTAATTGTTTGTTCCTTATTTGCATAAATTTCAGCTTTATCAAAAAAAACCCAAAACTATGGCCAGAAGATTATAAATTATGTTTAAATTATGCAATTAAAAATTATTACAGTTTAATGAAGCATTGATTATTTCATTGATTACTAAAAAATGTTATTAAGTACATGTTGCATTGCAAAACTTTTCTAATGTTACATTGTATTTTATTAAACTTTAACAAGTGAAAATCAATTGTGAAGATTTGAATACAATATGAATATAAAAGTTAAAAATGGTTTGTTAATAACACGCAACAGTTCCATTGGGTCTGCAAAAAGTGTTATTTATATAAACATTTGAAATAACACTCATTTCATTATTCTTATCCTCATTAATAATCGTTATGACTAATAAATTCACTTAATTTATGTAAGAAAGAAATAATATTTCATTTTCCATAAATTATTTTTACTACAAATTTGTCACTGTATTAACAATATATCAATATCTTCAAATTTGCATAAAAACATTTGAGTTGAAACTGAATAAGTTTTTTTTTCTCAAACTAATTAATTGGATAAAAGACTATGATAATGTCCATTCAGATAGTATTATATACTTATTAATTAAATTGGTATATAATTACCTAATTATGAAATCAAGAATTGTTGAATAATATGTCAATAAAAAATGAGTCAATTGATAAAGCAAACGATTTACAAATTATTATATTAATTAGAAACAAACAATCTGATGGACAGTAACACAATGCTTATAAGTACCAATTAAACTGTACATTTTTATTAAATACATTTTAATATTATAAACATTTGATTACATTTTTATACACAATTTATACCGATGTATCATTAACAAAGGATGTTAACGAACTGAAAGAAAAAATAAATAAAGTGACTAAAAACACAAATAACTGTGAATTAAATTTACACTAATTGAAATATTAATCCAACCATAAAACGTAGATATGAACTGTATTAATTTAGAATTAATGTAAACGTGTATAAGAACTGCACTGTGTGCCAAACGCAAATAATGCTCGTTTTAATCAAATGTTCGACAGATCAAAATATATTTATAAAATGCACTGTAAAAAACCTGTACGCGATACACATAAGAATGATGAGGTGGAGTTGCACTTCCGTGTGGAACAATTGCGGGCAATTACACAAAGCTACGTTTTGTCGAGAGCGCATGAAAGAAAACTTACGTTTGTTTATACGAAGATTAATGTTAGAAATAAATGTCAGTGGTTATTGTCGCTGAACGCGACGTGAAACGTTATAAACCACAAAAACGGTGACTTTGTTGAATGAAATGACGTTCCACCCTTGATCACCTGGTGCGATGGATTGTGAAATAAGCAAAAATCAATGAAGACCGGTTTTCCACGCTCAATAGCGAAAAACAGACTGATACTGTTCGCGAAATCGGCCAAACACTGACAAGATGGATTAAGAAAAGCAGGAAACGGACGGCAGGTGGTATCGCTTGCACTTATCGTTGTGTTTATGCTTATCGCGTCCCGTTTCGAGACTCTCGACTACATCGACTCTTGCCTCACGAAGATACCCGGTTACAGACGACGCGCCTAGCAGACGACATTTTGAATAGGCTTCGTTGTTTCGTGCGAGACGGCGCGAAAATGTGTACGCGTTACAATTCGTACGGTTGTTCTTTAAATATATGCGCATTTTAATGAATATAAATACATATTTGCGTTATAATGAACTGTACAATTGTTTAAAAACAAATATCTTTGTCGAATAATTCGTCCGGGTATTATCCTTGACAGTGCAGAAGCAACTTCGAAACAAGAATTCATTGTACCATAATTATATTAATTTCATATAGGATAATTAATCTTTTTCAATCATTATTCTATTATTTATTTATCTGAAGAGGACCAGAAAATGGTCCTCTTCAGAAATATTTTTGTTTTATTATTGTATGCTTTTTTTGTAGTGTGTCATGTGTTATTTGCCCATTTTTTATTTATTACATCATTTTAATTATGTTAAATTATAAACTTTATTTTAATAATGTCTGACTGACATATTAATTCATTCCAAAATTAATTAATTGACCAAATTCATGCATAATGCCATCAGTATGATATTAAAAATAATTGTGATACATTTTTTTGGTGAAGTTTGTATTTGTGTCATTTTACAGTGAAGTTGTTTTTAATCATAAAACAACACTGCGTGGAAAAGCAATGGCAAATATTCCTCCTGATACTATTGGACTTTTGAACTTGTTTCAAATAAACTTTGTACGTAATACCAATGGTATACTAGATTTTGTTTTTTTTTTCAAGCAAGTATATTACTGTAATTGCTTTTGAATCATGTGTACAATGTAGTACTGATCATTCACATCTATGATTTTAAATCTACTAACTTTTACATTTTTACACTACTTACTTACATTTTTGTATAAAATTATTTATTTCAAAATATAGAAACTGTGATGCTGAGTTTTTTATATGATGCAGCAAAGAACATAAAACTTCAGGTATTAAACTAATCGATGTGTATAGGCCATTTAAATTGACATTTGTTTTTGATATCCGAAATTTACATCCATGGGTATTTCATCAAGAATTGTTTAAACTATTAATGCAATGCTAAACATTAGTGAATAATGTTATACTGTAACAATATCAAAAACTTCACTATAGAAAACCAAAAATATTTTTGGAAATATATTAATTTGAAAAGATATAATAATCATTTATTTAATATTAGGAAATATAAATCCATTAATTAATCTAATGGCGATACAATATATGATGCTTGTGCTGAATATATCAAAACATTTTGTAAATCCCCTACAGATACACACTTGAATCTTAGAAATTATACAACTAATACTACAAATTCAACTCGATTAGTGAGAGTAATTAATGAGATCTATAATAATGTATTTAAACTAGAAAATAATAGTAAATATGTTGAATCTGATGGAATATTATTAAAAAGCTGCTCTTTTATATTTTATTACCTTTTAAATACTATCTTTAATATATCATTAAATTTAGGTGTTTTTTAATTATTTGGAGATTTTCAATAATAACACTTCTGGGGCCAAAAATGAGATTATATTTGCATTGCTAAGTACTAACTTTGCTCTATAATAATAGTATAAGTTGATGAATTTAATTTGTCTCGTAATCTAATAGTGAAAAAAAAATACATGGAATGCAATATTCATTACCAAAAAAACTTGATTAAATCAAATAATAAATTAAAAATATTACTCCTATTTTTTCGAATGAATTTTTGGAAACTTCAATGGTGCCTCTTCTGCTAAGAGGAATATGCCTACGTTTATCAAATTTTTTGTTTCCATTTTCTTTGCCATTATTCCTACAATTTTGTTTTTTCACTGAATCAACATTATCATAAGATTTACCTTGACAATCATTTTTGGAAGCATGTTTCCAAATTCTTGATACGGTCTTTCCGTTGCACTTAAACTGTTTTTCAGCTAACATAATAGTATCTTTCCGCAATGTTTCATTTTTCTTGCGTTGCATCAAGAACTGAACAATCCCAACTCGATCTCTGCTTGAAAACTTTGTTTTTCATCCTACTGTTACAATGAGTGGATATTTACCTGAAATAAAACAATTGATTTTGATCAGTAGATAATATTAGTAAAATGGTTATAATTCGTAATAATTAGGCCAGCCTACAAATTGAAAGATATGATAAAACAAATGAGAGGTATCATGGAATGCTTTTTATTGGAGACTTTGCAATTTTGTGCCACAACATAACTTACAACTGCATTCGCCAATAATTCTCGTTTAAATATTCGTTTGTTACAATTATTATGGGACAGAGAGAGTATAAGAATTATGTTTCGAACGATAATATTATGCTTTCAAGGATCTCACTTAGATCCTCTATTATTTAATATTTTTATTAGTGACATTTCTTTGGTATTAGATAATATCCAATTTCTATTTTTTTATATTAAGATTTTTTTTAAATATTCATTTAATAAAAGATACA
>JABFOX010000844.1:0-14705 GCA_022817665.1 Axea sp. ZL-2020
GCCGAACTTGGCCGACACATAACAATTAGACATTTTCATATTTATCAAAGTCGTTGACAAAATTATACCGCAACGCATATTTGTATTAAATACGAGACTGCTCGGAATTACAACGTACATTCATGGATGCTTTCTCTTCTACCAAATTTTCATCGCGCTTTTGGTTAATCCTTTATTTCTGTTCACAATGCTACAAAGTTAGACACACGTATGTACGCGTTCGTACGCAACTGACGCTTTCATTTATTTCAACGATTTGATAATTCAGCGATATTCTCAAATGACAAAGGTGTCTGATAATCGTTGAAACGTGTGCTAAATTCGCAGTCGAAGTCTCGAAAACGCAATGCGCGATTTGTTTGAAAATGAACGAAGAATTGTTTCACGCGTGGATTAAAGTCATTCTTGGTTCTTAATTGGTTTTCTCCGAAACGTTTGTGCGATAGTTTTTAGAAGGAAATGACTTGGCTTGTCAACACGAATACACGTCTTGGTAAATCGGAAGAGCAATTTAAAATATTGAGTGATGGAAAGGTAACTGACAAAAAAGTCAAAGAAAGTGGTGTGCGTTTAAGCGATAAAATTCGAACGCGATGACGTGACTATGTATTTATTACATAACTTGAAATGGGAAAACGTCGATTTACAGGGAAGATATTTCTAATGGGTTCGGAAGCGTCGCTCGCTGTCAATCGAATTGCATTGGTGATACGTTGAATCGCAGAGATAGATGAACGTAATGGTGCTGCTGGCTGTATCGATATAATCGACCAATGTCTTCACGCCACTCGCAAACGTGGTAATGATGCTACTGATGTGACACGTACACAAATGCACTCATGCACCACACACGCGCGCGCTCGTAGGACGCGTATGATTTATCCATCGTAATGCGATTTTAATATAACAAGTGATACATTCAAATTTGACCTTCGTGAACCGCAATTGAAAATGATCGGATAACATATTTTTGTACACAGGTATCATAAATTAACGATTAAAAAGTATACAGATGTATATCAATCTTTTGGCAAATGGAGAATAAAAGTAATACCAAGAGAATCAAATATTTCGTAAACCGGGCTATGATGATATGAATAATGCGTTATTAAAATATAAAAAAATACGTGGTTAAACTTTCCAATTTAATGTTCTTCTTAAACGTTTTGACTATATTTTGAGCATATGTATTTGCATGTGTATTCTTTTTTATGAAACACACAGCACGATTCCGACCAATAGCTTCAATGCATTCCACAATAATTTGACCACAAGTGGTGAAACGTAAATCTGATTTAGTTGATTCATTTATTTTCTTTTTCTTCTAAGTAAATAGTACATGTATAACCTTATAATATAGAGAGCAAGAGTTTTTTTAAAAACAGTGAACACGTCATTAAAGTAAGAACACGTATTTAAATGAAGAATAATTGCTCGATTTTTGCACAAGTTTGAAAGTTGTAATAAAATTTGGTGGCAAGTTGTAAAGCTTGTTATACATTTCAACATTTGTTTCTACTTTATTGTGCATTTTTGCTACATACATTGTGTGAGAATATTAATTAGAAAACAAATTAAACCAAGAAATAACGACATTTTGATATGCACGAAAATGATACGTTCATGGCAAAATAATCGTACAATTTATTGTTTTGACTGTCATTTGGTAGATGAATTAAAATTATGAAAATATTATGACATTGCGGCTCAGGTGCAAGATTTCAGAGTGAATGTTGCAAGTTGGATATACAGATGCAAATTCTGTCAAAGAAAAATTTCTTCTATGAAAATTGTCTTCTGTTTTATTTTATTTTTGACAACTATCGATAAGCCTGTGGGTGTATGCTTTGTCCTACTTTCAGCTACATTATGACTGATATTTTGGTTTTGCTCCAAAAAATCTTCACATAATGATAAAATTCATGACTGCTGCAGAAAAAATTACGGCCTTAATGGGACTGAATCTGTAATAGCTTTCGTCCACGGGTCAAGTCGGTAATTTGAATACCCACATAAGTGTTAGCCCAACCATTCAACTAAATTTAATTAACGCAATTATAGAATACTACTGTTGTAAATGTTTCTTCAAGAACTTAATAAAACACTTTGTGTCTTTATGGCTTTAGCAACAGGCAAACAATTTAACGCAAGCAACGCGTACATAACAACATATTTATAACTGGCAAAACATAAAATTATTTATGATTGATATAATAATATTAATTATCATGGACTTAATTTAATTTTAAAACAAATATTTATGATGCATAATAAATACAACATTTTGTGGTTGGAGTATTTTACGCAGCTTATACTATATAATATACAGTATTTGAAGGGAATTTCTTAAGAATTTATTTAAAAGTAAAAGGCGTGAGATTGATTTTTAATGAACAAAAAGTAACGAAATTTCGTACAATTTTAAGATGCGGGTTAAAGTCGTTTTACCCAAACCCTTTCAATTTGCGTCACACAAAAGAGCACCGTCGCCAACTACATACTTGAATACACACGAGACGTGCAACATTTTCTCAGAAAGAGCAATCCTACCGTCTCGAACTATATAAGGACCCAATATTGTATTCTATTGTACAATGCTATTTAAAACTATATAACGTTAATAAATAACGAAATAATCGTTTTAAAATTACGACGTTTAAATATTGTATATAAAACTTACCGCATAATTGTACGCAGCTACAATTATACATCCCATTAATTTATATTTTATGTGTGTATAAGGCGGCATGTGATAAGATAACGTTTTCAAACAGAAATAAAAAATGAAAACATCTTATTTTATGACGTTGAATATGAGAAGATTGTTTTTGAGATAAAAAAATATGTACTACTTTAGCGTCCGTACAATTGATCAGCTTTGATGTTGAACCGTTAAAACGAGAAATTTGAAAAGAACTCAATCAATCCCATACGATAGAAGTAATTTTTCACCATAAATTCGAGTCAATAAAATTTCTGCAAAGGCACGTACTCACGTGTCTGGATCTGTTATGCAAGAGAAATAGCGGCAGGATCTCTTGACGCGTCGCAGGACTAGGAAGGGGAAGCGAGTCGAGTGATTTACCGCAAATTGGCCGCTCTCCTGGCGTTGTCTGAGGCTGCATTAGGTATTGGGCAATAGCGCGCATGAGGCAACATCACGGGCGCCAAAGAGCACGCGAGTCCCAGCTTTAAGAATTATCCATCAACCCGTTCTCGTGTACTCTTTCGAGAATTCGCTTCTGTTGCAATATTCTACTTTACAACTTATCTTGTAACGAATAAATGTCAAATTAACGATCATTTCTTGTTCTATTCGAATTTTTGCACGCGTCTAAATTTAAAAAAGACCTGATATCGTTACATTGTGTGTTGAAATTGATGTTTATTTGCGGAGTAAATCAAAATAAGCTTTTACCAGTGAAAAACTGTTTCATTTTTACACGTCAAAATTACTTTATACGTCTATTAAACAAAGAATGCTAAAGAGAAGAAACGGTGGGAATTTTAATGGTTTTCTCAATTTTTCAGTTATTTATTCATTTATTTATTCACAACTTTTTTATCTGAAACTACGAAAAATAGTTTTTAATAAAACAACATTGTTAACTAATTAAAGCGCGATCAACAACGGTTTGAACATTTTTTCTGGTCGAACCTTATCTGTTTTGTTCCGTGAAGCTGAATTTGTAATAAAAATTGGAGTTTCACTTTAAAATTTTAAAGTTGCCTCTCGAGTCTCGGTGGTGCGGGGGGCGGTGTACTTTTCACGTAAGCAGTCTTTCATATAATGATTATTTCTTCAGATATTCTGGGTTGTCAACTTAAAATAAACACGCTGTGTAATATGAAAAGAATAATGTGATCATTATTTAATTCTTATGCTTTATGCACCATTAATATTCGGATTATATGGAAGTCTATATATTTATGTATTAAATATATAACTCATTTATAGGTCATGTAAAAACTTGGCCGATTTTTAATGATTGACAAATCAGCAAACTTTCTGCATTACTACTTGTTCATTTTTATACAGTCTCTATCGTATTTGAATTTATCGCTTACATTACATCGATTTCACTTATTTACAAATCATTTTTAATTAAACCGATTCGTTCAACGCTTTAACCAACAATTTTTACTGTTATTATACTCATGATAGGGAACACTGAAATGTGCAACCTAAACTCTAAAAAATGATTATTTAACACATCGTGATGACGTTTTCACAAATAGGAAATTCACTTAATACTTAAGCAAAGAATTATCGGATTGTACAAAATAGATCTATTTCCTGGAATGTTCATAATACTTTTAACTTTTTCATTTAACCTAAATTTACAGTAATATATTATCATTTATTGTATTTTTTTAACAAAAGGAATTTTTGTGATTCGCTAAAGGAAGATATTCGAGAAAGTTTAAAATAGTTGAATACAATTTATTAAATATATTTTTTGTTAAATATATATTTAATTTATATTAAATATATAATATAATTAATTAATTAATAATTAATTTTATTAAATATATATTTTTTGACGTCTTACGTCAAAAAACTTTCTTTGAAGTAATCGCACGTTTAATTAAAACTCATTTAAACATATTTATGAACAATTATTTTTCATTGAAGCGTCCTGAGCAATGAAGAAGAGGCAAATGCAGTAAAAAATGTACCAAAAATATAAAATTGTAGTAAGGTTCACCAAAAAATAAAATCGTTAAAAGCATTGTTTGATTAAACAGATTTTAAGAAAATATTTTTTGATGAATTTAACACATTTTTCACATTTTTGTTGGAAAGAAAATTTTGATTAACATTGCCACAATCATAATATTTCGACGTCAAGTGTTTACGATATCTTCAATATATTTTATACTGTTCATTACCACTGTTATTATTCCTTCATGTGTCGTAAATATGTTGTGTGTGTGTGTGTGTTTATATTTCATTACTTAAATTATAAAAATAGAATCATGTTATTAAAAAACTGAAGAAACAAATGCAATAAGAAGAATAATATTAATAACTTTAAAATACTATGATCTGGAAATGACAAATCTATGTTTAATTCAGAAAAATCTAATATAATTTAGTTATTACATATTAATGGTAAAATTCTGAAATGAATTACATTATTGAATCTTTATTTACTGATTTATGTGAACTATTATACATAATTATTATTAAAATATGATCCTTTTATTAAGGAAGTAATCATTTTTGCATATAAAATCACTGTCATTCTTTATCATTTCGGTGCTGTTTTTGTAAGTTAAATTGTCGAGACGTCCATAAAACGTTTCAGTTTCCGGTATGACTTCATTATTTGTGCCAAATCTCTGTCTGTGGAGCATTCTTTTTAAATTTGCGAAACAGGTAATAGTCGCTGAGAGCCAAATCTGGAGAATTCTATGGGTAGCGATGAAACTGAAAGCTCAATTCGTACAGTTTTGCCATTGTAAGCATTGACTTATGGCATGGTACATTGTCTTGATGGAAGAGTATTTTCTTCTTCCCCGTATTCGGCCGTTTCTTCTTGATTTCTTCCTTCATTCTGTTCAGTTTCAGAGTCTAACACGCGAATGTATGAATTTTTATTTGTGGCATCATCTTTGAATAATTCTTGGACTTTAGGATCGATGTATCGTATTACAATTTTTCTGTTAATTTAATTGAACAATAGATTAAAAGAGTAATAATATATACCACTAAGATCTTACAAATGGTCATTAGCGAAACAAGATTAAAATGTACTTTTGTTCATATAAAATTTAAACTGGTGGAATTAAAAGTAAGATTCTACAGATTGAGGACCCAACAATAAGCGTAAATAATATAAGATATAAAATAAATAATCTAACACAAACACATGAAATTTATGGAATTGATTAAAGCTTAATATTTAAATTCAAAATCTTACAAACTTTAATAATTCTAGCGACGTAAAATGAAAAGAACTCCACTTTGTATTTAATTACTTCGGTGATATCGCGTAGAACTAATTTACTTTCAAATGATTGAGATTGTAAATCCAAAATTATAAAAGATCAATATCTTACGCATATTTTATGAAAAAGAACATTATTTAACTTGGAGATCTCACGCTGTTATTTTGTGCGTGAAACGTGAAATTAAAAATTACGTTTACATTTAATTACATAAATCTTAAAAAATTTGGAAAAGTTGCTTTAGTAAATTAAATTCATTTCCGAGTCTTGACGTTGCTAATTTGTACGCCATAACGCGAGGTGCAAAACTACTGCAAAATAATGGTTGAACTAACTTAGTGCCTTGTTTAGGTGTATTCAACTTTTACTCGACGTCCACTGTAGATCATAATATTATACACATTGAATGCTTGATTTCAATAAGTGGCTTAATATCTAGTCATAAAAATACTCGAAGAATTGGGCCTATAACACGTTGGTCCAAGCACACGTGCAATTTTGTATTAGTTAATATTTTAATATTAATTATATTTAAGTTTAAATGTAATTATTGATCTAATTATTAATCTATCGCATATTTCTGTTACGTTTAGAGATTGCAATGTTTATACAATTCTTCATCCAGATGTAAATATTGATCGCATATTAATTATGGTTGTTTTTTACACCAATTTAGTCAAAATAAAGTATTTATACACTGTCGATGTTGATAGCATTCGAAGTAATTTAAGGTTAGTTTATGAAGACGTACTATTTTGTTAAAAACATTTTATTAAATAATCATTAAGAATTAAACATAAGTTAAAATGAGAAAATGAATTTATTATTATTATTATTATTATTATTGCTGTTGTTGAATTTTTGTCCATAACAGTTTTTACAAGCACTCAATCCGTTTATTTTACGTAATTGTTATTTTGCAATTGTTTATAGATGCCAATAAAAACATTATGATGCTTTGTCCACTATGCGTGAACCTTTTCAAGTATACAAAAAACGTCATAATCATTATTAAAATGTAAAAAGATACATTTTTATAATTAACACATTGTTATAACTCATAATATATCTTAGTGTGTAAATCGTCATCAATTTATTGTTGTTGTTGTTGTTGTTGTTGTTGTTGTTGTTGTTGTTGTTGATGTTGTTACTGTTGTTACCACGATTATGATCATTAAATTTAAATGAAATGATTTTGTTAATATCTCATTGCTTTTCTACAAAAATAATTTTATTATGTAAAATCTACTCAGAAATACCTATAATATACTCCAATGATATTCCATTGTAAATCTTCCTACAATTATTTCGCACATCTCTACAGAATCCATTACCAACTTTTATAAAGAATTATTATAGACTTTTTGTAAGCGAAGCACTACAAACCTGTATCGATTCTAATTAAGTATCTTCACTGAGTTTGCAGTGATGCGAAATGAAATTTTTAAAATAAAATGTAGCCCGGAAATTCCTGATTGAACATATCGTGATATTTATCCTGACTCATATGCATTTAATTATTCCAGCGTAATTACACAATTTTATATCAGTTTGATAAAACTGAGTGTCTATATTTTAATTTATACAAAATTAGTTTATTAGTTACGTTTTAATCAAATAAAGTAAACATAACGTTGAGTTTTGAAGATGCCAGTCTTTATATACAAAACGGGTTGTTCGAAAGTACATTTACACACATAATCACCCCGATGGGGTTCGATTACATTAAAACATTTTCACGGAGTTCATTTATGAATGTCAAAGTTATAAAAAACTGATTTATTACTGATATTTCAGTGTATAAAATTATATTTATGCTTGATTACTGACCAAACCACTTTGCATATTCTCAACTTGACAATAGCAATTAAGTTTAGATTTAATTAACGCAATGTAATTACGTAAAGTAAATAAATTTGATGGAGTTGCATTTGTAATTTTTCGCGCGAGACAATTTATCACACTTTTTTTTTTTTAAACGAAAAATGTTTATTTCATTTATATTGAAAAAATTAATTAACATTTACAAGATTGAAAAATACAATTAAGTCATCTTATCGACTATTATGAAGTTTTAAATTGAAATTGTACGAAATTAATTGAGTCTAAAGTTGTATTTTAAAGTAAAAATTATATTTAACGTAACATTACACTGTTTCCTTAATGCGTATTCAAATTGTAAGAGTATAAGTCATAACTTTAACAAATATTGGGAAAAATGCCATTTTGAAATATGCCATTCAACAGAAATGGTACATTCAATAAAGAAATGGTCAGTTTTAATTTTAAATGTTTTAATAACCAGTCTTATGCTTGACATTCGTGCAATTAAAAAGTTACAGTCCGAAGTTGCGTGAGTCGTTTATATTTATTTTTAAGCGCACATTACACTTTTATTTTTGCCATTATATTGAAAAACATGCTCGTCGGATAACTTTGAACGTTAAGAGTTGCATGACCCACAATTAGATATGCTATTAATTATTAAAATTTGACATTTTAGACAAAAATCACTTTCTTATTCAACATTAACAACAACAACAACAACAACAACAACAACAACTTTTTTGTTAGTTCTTGTTTTCAAATAGCTGGGATGAATACATATGAAGTAATAAACTTAGACGTTTGTCCTTGTTTCGCGTTAAGTATATTATAATAATTAATCATACATAAATAATTTTTTTAATATTCAAATGCAACTATGCTGTCTTCGACTTTAATCAACGGCACAATCAAAGTCTACATGGTATCTCACTGACAACCGATTCTGCCTTGCTTTAATATCGTCGTAAAAACCGTGTATTGAGGCAGACCTAAAATTACCAACTGCGGCTAAACACAAATTAGTCGAATAGTGAATCAGATGTTAATATTTGTACCTCGCTTTATCCAACTTCTACTTTTCCAGTTTTCCTTGACTACAAGTACCGGCGAAACCTTACTTTGATCGAAGAACCATTTGTTTAACTTTTACCATCGTTGCAATAAAATTGTAATCCATCTTGTTGTGCATTTCGATTTGTTGCTTTGCTGACTAGAGCCTGTCACCTTTAAAGACGCATGAAATCAATACCCTGTTTTGGAAAAGCTATTTTAATGACCCACGATGTCAATATTGAAAAAAATGACTCGTCCGTTCATGCACTGCATTGACTATCTTGCATTACTGTCGAATGAGCGTATTTTTACGCTGCATTGAGCATCCATATTACGTTGGGTTTTATAGCAAAATATATTTTTACGTCTTTGGATACACCGGTAAACATAAGAATTGAATGTACCATTTTGTATCGTTCGCGAAGATAATAACAGTAACATAAATTTCCACCTAAGCACTGTACAATAAATAATCATATTCTCAACGCAAAAGACTTTTCTGGTGAAATAAATTCATAACACGGTTCTTGTACGGTTAATGATAGGATAATTCTTCGGAGAGTATCTCTTTTTGTCAGCCATTTTTGTTTCTCGAATCGTCACACTTTGTTATTAACCATGTGCTTGGTTCGTGTATTTTTGAATACATCAAATTACCGCCTACGGAGAAATATAATATTTCAACCATAGGAATGATCAATATCAATAAACTAACCGAAATGAATGATAAAAGTAGTGAGATGGATCGTTGAGTTATCGCAGTCCATTAATATTTCAGTTTACTGCTAATTAAATGAATTAGCTAACCATAATAGCTATCAGTCAATGTCATTGACAGTCGCACGATTATGGCTCTTAAATTAAGAAGCAGATTATTCCGCGTACAAGCCGTAAAATTTACAGATTATCAATATTTTATGTTCTGTCGAATAAAATAATACTCTCGCGTCCGAGTGCGCGCATGCTGAGTTATTCAGAAAATTCATGGCACGTTTGATATATCGTTCGAAAACTAAGTTGGATATTTGCGAATTGTACTGCATGTTTGTCATATCGATGATAAATGTAATTTACGCAAGAAACAAAATTGCTGAACAACCATAAAAATATCATTTAACGTAGCATGCATCACACGCTGAAGAGACTTACCCGGAGAAAAAATATTTCTTACTTTATTACTTCAGAGTACGACGTTATTGAAAGGCAGAAAACTGTTATAAAGTTATGGTTCGTAGCGGGGGAAAAAGAATGAAACTCGCTTTCATTTTTTATTATATTGCTTGACATTTAGTTATACGGCTGTAATTATTCAAGTTCAATAAGCGCTTTTTATATATAAAAAGAAAAAAAAAAAAACGCGTACAATGACTATAATTTATTTACGAGTAAGTGCAAAAAGAAATTGTAATTTATGGATAAATGACAAATAAAACAATTGTTCTTCACGCAGCGTAATTTTTCGAATGCCATACGCATAGAGCAATTTGTTTAGCAGAACATTCTGCGCAGAATTTCATTATTCCAATTGCAAATGCTTTTGTTTAAAATTATATCACACACTTTTTCGTAAGAATAATTTCACTTAACGCATTCGGCGAGACTTTGTATCCCTCACTACCCTTGGAATGCGATACAAACAATTATTATTCCTCGTCCATCAATGTTTTTCCAATAGAAGTACGAACACGTGCATAATCCCACGCACATCACACTGGGATGATTTGAAAAGAATCCACGAGTAAATAGAATTTTTTATATTTTTCAAAATAATTCAAAGACTCATAATATCAGCTACGAATTGTTTTACATGTTCAACAAGTGCGTTTCTTTTTACAATTGTAACAGCGTGTCTGTATAAATAATTTTATGCGCGTATTTTCAAGAGTCTTTATAGCCGTCTTTAATAAATTTTACATTTTTCAAGTTTACATTTAAAGAAATTAATGATTTCACATTTAATTTTTGTACATAATTTTGTTAAACAAAAGAAAAAAAAATGCAAGAGAGCGACGCTTTATCGTGCAATAAATTTCTCTTTGAAATGTAAAATGGAAAATCCCTTTTAATCGAAATTATAAATTTAACAGAAGAGAAATATATTGCACTTGTCGCAGTGTAATAGGATAATTACATTTGTATTTGAAAATAAGAAAACATTCTACCGAAGAAAATGTCCGTGGAAAATGACACAATATCCGTTATTTGAAATCGTATTTCCGTTTACAATAACTAGATTCGAATTGTTCAATAAACGTAACCATTGTTTGAAGTCATAGTCATTTTTACGAATCATTTTCGATGCCAAAAATGAACTCCAATAAACGGAACAGAAATTTGCATCTTTTCAAGCTCTTGCAGAATAATTTTCGTTGTTGTTGTTGTTTTTATTTCAAAAAATAAATAGTTACGACTAGGTTTTAAAGCATTGTTATAATCGCGCACGTTTATTTTGACTTTCAGATTTGTCCTTTCGCATTTCAATTCATCTCTTTAATGAACATTATCGATAGGTTTGATAAAAATGAACAAAACGAATAAAAGAGCGGATACTTTTTGCTCGGAGCAACGTCATTTGATGTCTTTATTATAATTATTCAGCGCGAGTGAAAATTTCAATCAAACGTCTTTTGTTGAATGAAATCATTTTACGAGCAGTGCAGAATTAACAAACGCGATAACAGCGTATGAAACCTGAATATAAATTTGTTTATTTATTTTAACTTATGTTTTGTGTAATCGTAACTGGATAACAACGGGAATAAGGATAAATATTCAGCCTGTAAATATAAATACTTGACATTCCGTCGATAGCGCGCCTCACTGCGACAGAGCGCAACGTCAAAACGGTGGCTGTTTCATGTAAAATCGTGGCGCGACGCGTTCATTTCACAGATAACGATTGCGTTTCCGCTTTATTGCGTTGTTCAACCGGTTCATCATCGGCTGAACTCGCGACACGGTTCACTTAAGTTCTATCGACTTTACAGATGATAATCGGCAAGACCAAGCGATCCGGCGTGCGGTTCTAGATTCTTATTGTGCGAGAAAAAAAAAGCTGGAGGATAAAAAAGTTACAAAATAAATTATGCGATCCATATCGTAGGTGATGTAATGAGCGGTTATGCATCAAAAGATCACCATAGGTGTTACTTCCAGTTATTCGATTTTATAAGCGAGTTATTTCTCTGACGAGACCAGCCATCTGATAATTTCTGCATCTGGAGCGTGAATGGGATTTCTCTCTCTCTCCCCCCTCTCCTTTTATTTTTAAGTAGAAAAAAATCTTGTTAATTTTATTTACGGGATTGCCAAAAGTTAGGTCAAGCGGATCGCGACGCAGTGTCGAATTACGGCCATGCCAAATGTTTAATGATTAAAGTTTCGAAAATTTATCGCAACTGTATTATATTCACCGAGAACGAGCGCGACGATTAAAGCTGTTTCGTGTAGTTATTTATACATTCCCAATGCCACCTGTTCCTTAGCCACGAGAATTTAGTTGGCAAAGATCAATTTGATAACGGCGCGGCAACTTCAAAATCAATATTGCTATTTACTGTCGAGCATTCAAACACACTACGCGCAAACAACAAACATCGCCTGTAATTTATTAACGAACTGTAAGACGATTACATTTCACATGGGTCGAAATTTATTAGTCGGTCGTGTAAATTGGGAACGTTCGTTAATGAAAATCGTTAATTAGTTACGTCGAATGCATCTGTCGAAATGAAATTGTTGTTTTTCTTAATGAATTTAATAGCGCCGTTTAGTGCGCAAGCAGTTTCGAAGAGAAACGTCTGACCAAGATGTTACGCTGTCTTTTGTAGCTGACGGATATGGTTTATTTCAGCACTCTTCGAACTTTAATTGACAGAAAAGCGTAATCGCTGCGAGATACAAATCGTAAGTTCCACAAAGTTGCAATGGGATGATCAAAGGAGTTTCACTCGGCCTGTAACGGTAACGAAATACAGCTCGGCGCTAAGCAAACAAGAGCCGAATGCTGCACTACGAAAATAAGCACGGGGTGCTACCGCTCTTCGTTCGTTCGTTCGTTGGTTCGTTCGTTCGTTCGTTCGTTCATTAACACGGTAAAACGAACCTGTCAAAGTATTGGATGCAATAATTGCGTTGCGCAAGATTGTTCGCACATCCTTTCGCAATTTATTTCTAATCTTATTGCACTCGTAATTGTCAGACGTATCAATAACACATTGACTTTATTAGCGATCATTTTTTAGATATATTTAATACAAAATTTGCTGTTCTGTGATAAAAGACTGAATAAAAAAAAAAGTACTCGTGTCCATCTTTTTAACTTGGTGCGATATTTTTGTACAGTAATTTTTAGTGCGAGTAACTTTTACTCGCACGCTTTTTTTTTGTACAATTTTTAGGAAAAAGAAAAGTGACTGATAAATGAAAACATCAAATGTAGCTGCGAAGTCTGATTTATTTTAATTGCACGTGTATGACGTATAAAGAAATGCTGCAAACTAATACTATTTATTAAGTGCGCGTTTAAAAGAAAATCAGTTATAAATTATTAATAAATATAAAATATAAATTCACTCTTACTAAAACTACTTGCGTATGTAAATCATAATTCGTCTGTTTGCAGTTTTACGTCGCTGCACTTTGAATTTTTATTTCAACTAGTTTTACATCTTCAATATTGTTTCATACGTATTTTTTTTTATTTTTTATTTTTTGGCAGTTATAGTCTGAACAAATAACAAACTAAATTGAGATTGAATAAATATAAAATTTTATACATTGTTACATTAAAAATAACGCACTGCTTACGAATAATTCAATATTGCATCAATATATATATATATCAATTTGTTCAATAAAAATTCTTTAACGTTGTTATATTATTTTGCAATAATCACTTTCCGTTACGAATTGCGAAAAATCTGACGTGAATTTGATTAGTTTCATACTTTTCGCATAACTTTTATTCAATAACGTTGCAAAGAAATTCCATATCATTTTTTTTTTTCTGTGATCCAAAAATTACACCGGAATAATCGTAAGTCACAATGCATTTTTACGGTGATTGCATATTAAAAAAGGACAGACATTTTCCAAATTGCAAAACAATTTCTACGTGCAACATTTTTACTATTATCATTTCAATGGGATTAAACTGAATTAAGAGAAAACTCTTTAACGCTTATAGACAGTATTTGTGTACGCGTTACCAGAAACTTGTCATACGCCGTGCGTTTTATTTTGCATTGCAATTTGCATTTACCAATTTCACTCGCTTGAATTTAACACGTAATATTTCATTGTGCGAATAATTTTTTTACCAATTTAAATATTTATTTCGAAAAGACGTCGCGCACAAAGCAACCCCGTAACAAAATAATTAGCAGAACTAAACCAACAACCGAGATCTCGTTCCAATTAGTATCAATGCAAAGTCTTTGTCATTGTCTTCGATTATATGAGCTGACATGTCGATAACTCGATGTTATTTAGATCGCCGATGGGTGAACTCATTTTTGCATAATGCTTTATTCGCGCGCAAACAGTGCAGGAATCCAATAGCGGTTATCATCGGTATCTCGATGTTTCCTTTGTCGACTCATCTCGTGCAATGTTCTGGCATTACTTTCAATGATAAGTAAAGAATCACGTCAATGAGACTGCAAAATGCGCGCGGTTGATTCCGTCGACTCGCGATACGATATCGAGCGTATCGTTATGTTCTCGGCCCATCACCCGCCTCGTAACTAGTCTGATTCGATCGCGGATGTTCATCCAACTATCCCGCCTATACCACTTAACCCACTTCCCCTTACACTCACCACACCGCACCCGATCGATCATCAACTACTCTTCACGCACAACTCCCC
>JABFOX010000845.1:0-14703 GCA_022817665.1 Axea sp. ZL-2020
TTATTTTGCCCACTTCCGCACTTATATCGTATTTCGATTAAATGCGATTCATACGCTCGCCACCGTAAGAACTGAATTGCACATACTATTTCAAGAGCGTGGGTAAACCGCCGGGAGGAATTTGTGCATCTAAAACAGAAAACCAATGACTTATTTTTACGAGGTGTGCTGTACGTGCTCCTTGCCAAATGAATAATTTAGCGCTTTTCTGTTTCCAGCGGCGTACATTTTTATACTGTTTCTTTCGAGTTTGCAGTCCGGCACACGAGCAATGATGTAATTGTGCCAAAAAAGAGCGCTTAACGAGGGATAATGATAAAAAAATATTTATTCCACCTCCACTCGAAAGATAAATTACTTTTGCAAACGTTCTCTGCCGCGTCGCGTCGCTCGTTATCGCCGCGGACGATTGTTCCAGTTTTGCAATATTTTGTATTAACAAGACTTTGAACTCTCGCGGATTCCGCAATGACGAGAAGAAAGCCCGAGCCGTGTTCCTCGACGTGCGGACGAATTACGCGTGTCAACGCGTACAACATTTTCCGACTAAATTACGATTTACATTCTTCATCCTTTTGTGTTACAGTGGAGTATCCGTCGCAAAAAATGTTAGCAGAGGGATACAACTTCTTGTACAACTTCCTGTTCGAGTCGAAATGATTTTGGTTCATTTATCACGCGTTTGAAAAAGGTTTTTGGTGTACGGAAAAAGGAACGTGGTTGAAAAAATGAATTTCATTAATAAGAAGAAAAATGATGCGTTTGAATCAAATGACAAGATTCACGTACAGTAAAAATCACGATTAACGCACTGTCGGTATTTTTATACGAGTTGTGCAATGTCCTTCGGTTAACGGAAATTCCATCAATCGCTGAATGAGCAAGTATGGTAATAAAAAAATTCAAAAACAAAACTTATAGACTTGTTGCTCCAACGTTAAATGTTCATGCGCATTCAAATAGGTGTTAGGCTGGAGAGTTCGGAATTTGTTGTCTAATTTTCGAATTTATTTTTCCCTTTTTACACGTGCATGAATGAAGTTGGGGTGTTTTATGTACTGTGAATATAATTTTAATCGTGCGCAAAGTCTAATTAATTCTATATAAGATCCAGTATTTGTAGAGTAACAAAAGTACTTGTGCAATTTTATAGTTTGGCATACATAAATATTTTAATGAAATATATTTTCATTTTTTTTAAACGACAATATAATTTATATGCATAATTTTGTAATTTTTAATAATTCGATTATTTCTATTACTCGACAGTAGGAGACAGGCATTGGTTTTCTTTCAAACAATGTTATTCTTATTCTTTATAGTGTTACTTTTTTGACATCATTGATTTTTATACAGTGTTTTATATAAATAATTATTCAGTTTTCAAACATCTTCTTATTTTCTGTAGTCTTAATGTTTCGATCTTACTCGATTCTCTTCAGAAGTTATGTGATCCAGTTTTTTATCAATTATTATATATATTTTATTATATCAATTATTATTATATATATATTATCAATAATTATATCCATATCATTACAAAATAAATTCATGTTGTTGTTAAATACATTTTTAACTTAACTATGTTATTTAAATTTAATCACGATTTAAAATTAGTAATTAATAAAGATTTAATTGTATATACATATTAATGTAAAATGCATTAATAGCATACATCACAACAGCATGAAATTTATATTAATAATTAAATTTAAATCGTGACTAAATTTAAGTATTATAGTTAAATTACAAAATATATTTAACAATAAGATGTAATAGTTATTGATAAAATAATTACATAATTTTAAGAGTAACGAATAAGATGAAAACATTACGACAAAAGAAAATATGAAGAAAACGTTTGAAAATTGAACAACTATTTATACAAAAAGCCATGTAACAATGTTTTTTATTTAAAATCAATCATATTTTATTCACAATACATGTTTTATATCAAGTAGACTGTTTCTCACAGTCCTTTTCAAGTCAATCGATGTTACTTTATGTACGATTTTGAACGTTATGTACTAAAAATTTATGTCAAAGCCCTGAATATCTCGCGAAGTACTCGCGTGAAAAATTACAACCACTACAACAAGCTTTTGCCGTTATTTAAAATTACATTTAAATTGCAAGACGCGACATTTATCGCAATATGATCGTAAAATAATGCAGTGTATAAAATATTTTTTTCAATAAACTGTCAACCACATGATTATGCTGTGCTAAAGATAATACAGCAATTGAAATTGACGGTGCGAATAAAAAAATAAGGACCCCCCAAATACCAACATTCCTTAAAGAATTAACAGTGATCCCTGTAATAATTGAGCAAACATGAAAGAATTATGTTGTCCGTAAAATATGTCAATGACTGTGCGTACTATGTTCGAAACAGATACAATAGCGATGGAGGATTCTGATTGGTTAACCGGTGATCAATAATCAATAGTTCATAGAATTCAAAATTCATAGTGTCAAAATTCAAAATAACTGACTCGTCGTCGCTCTTCTAACGAAGCAAGAAAACTTTGCGAAATCGTATAAATCGACGAAAGCAAATTGTATCGCATTCTAATTTTTGTTAACATTTTAACAAGTGTTCCAATTAGTAGTGACACATTTTTATTATCGTCAAAGTAACGCTATTTATACGCAGCAATCGATGTATAATTACAACAGCAAATACACTTTATTAATACGAATTAATTAAATAGTTGTTTATTCATTGATGACTAAAGGCCACTTTTGCACTCGTCCATGGCGTGTAACGAATTAAAATTCGTCGAATGAAATATTGCATTAATAAATTGTCCTTCCATTGCAAATAAGTTTCTTAATTGTCTTTCTTATAAACATTTTGCAACTGCGCTCGTTTTCATTTTTTCATATTTTTCATATTTTCACTGAAATTATCACTCGAGCTGGCTCGTCAAAACTGACATCTTACAACGTATCGATAAATAATCACAAATAACGACAGTTGTCTTAATGTTCTTTTACGCTGATTCAGTTGAATCGCCACTCAACTGATTGTCGTGGAATTGAACCTAAGGATGATTCGCGGGTACGCGAAACAAACTTTCGTATATGACGTAACGAGTTTAATTCTGGAGCACAATGTTTTCAAAGTTGAATTGTTCTTATTTCTATTGCGTGGGTTCTCTTTCTTGTTTCGGTACAGCGATGCGCGACTGACGATCGACTTAATTTCATTAATATATTTATTTCTAAATGAAAGTGGAGGACTTTCAACAACGATAGATGTCATGCAAATCAATCAACAATTTCACGCTGTGCTGTAAAAGTGAAACTCCTCGTGGCATTTTCACTTTATCATCCGTTATTAATAAAGCGTTAAATGATTAAATACGTCGCCGATGTATTGAACAGTGATAATGTTTTCTTTATATTTGTATCATCAAAAATAATGACCAAATTACAGTCATCCGTAAAAAGTTTTATCGTGTATACAGGATATAAAATTATCTATGTGTAACAATGTCGAATAATTGGATCACATTTTTATGTATAATGTTGCATAACGTGATATAATGTGATATAAAAATAATATAATATGATAAATATTTCTGTAGTGATAATAGCAACAACTGCAATAATAATATTTGTTGACAAACAATTGTGCTTAACAAAGAACGGACCTCCTTTATTTCAACCCGTTATTATTAAAATCTTTAAACTCCCTGCTTCACTTATTAAATTGTGACTTGTCTTCAGTTATTTCAGCTGGTAGAATAAACACAATTTGAAAGACATTTTTATACGTATATGCCTGTGTTGGATGAAATCTTTAATTTCTATTCATTCTTTCAGTTTCAAGTATTGAAAAAAGAATGATATGAATGAAAAAAAAGTTATACTTTTATGACTCATCTTCTGCACTGTTTTACAAAAACGTGTTCATTTTCGTGAAGATTATTTCTATTTCGCAGCTATGGTTGTCTAAATATAAAAATAAATAGTAATAATAATAATAATAATAATAATAATAACAACATGAATAATATTAATAATTATAATAATATATTATTACTATACATATTTTATAACTTAGTTAAACTTGTCTCAGTCAAATTAATTAGAATCAAAATTAAATGTAATAAAATATAAAATTTGTGTCTTGTTATTTTTGATAAAAATGAAATTGCTCGTTTGTAAAAACCGAGATTTTAATGAGATTCAAATTTATCTGAATTTTACAAAAGATATTTCAATATTCAATTTTTCAATATTATACAAATAGTTTAATTACATAAAAGTTTGCTATATGCATACATAATTTGATTAATTTTCATAATTTGGAAGACACTTTTATAATAAATTTAAAAACGAATTTCGTGTGTGATAGAGCAATAGTCAGTTCTATATAAATGAATTTGTATCTAATAAATTAACTAAACTTTATCTGAACTTCATTTGGGTGACATCCCAATGAAAAAAAATCTGCTTTAAACAAATTCCCATCAACGTCTGGTCAAATTTTGATTAATACCTGGTTAGCACTGTATTTTATTATTTTTTTTTTATGATTTATTTATATTTTATTATTATTTATATCAAATTGTTTAATTGTCCATTATCTGAAAACGGGATACTTCCAATCATTTTTATCCAAATTAATTCCAATTAAAATGTCATCCATTCCATTTGGAAGAAAAAAGAGACAGTCATTTTAGTTAGTGTTAACTAGCATCACCAGATTAAAAGCTTTATATTCCCAGTTATCCCAGCTGATGGCCCAATTCAATTAGAGCGATATCACTGACACAGAACTCACTAGGTTACATTTTTATCAAAGTACTGTCTTATCTCGTTTATACGAAGAGCGTTCAATAATACCTTATAGATAGAGAGAAAAACAAATGTTCAATCCTTTTATGTCGATATACCGTTCGCATCGTTTCTCCAACCTTTTTAAGCCATCCAAATAACAGTATTTCAGGTCTTCAAAACAGACATTTGTTTTGACGAGGACCATTTCTGCAAGTGTGGAAATAAAAAAGGTCACTGGGGACCAAGTATGGTGAATAAAATGGATGTTATAATTTGAACTCTAATTCCACAATTTTTGCCACTGATCACACAATTGAAATATTTCATACAATATTGAAAGCACTGTCTAATAATATGCTCGTGACCTCAAGTAATTGGTGAACTTTGATTCATCGAATAGCGAATTTGTAGATGTACGGTCACGTTTAAGCTAATCTGTCCACTTGTAAGCAGTCGCGAACACAGGAGCAGGTGTGCCATAAACTCCATTCAACCGTTTCAATACGTTTGAAACGAGTTATAAATTATTATATTATAATGTAAAAAGCAAACAAACAATTTGTTTAATAATTGTTACCATTAAAATACCTTTACAGAAATTAAAAATTTATATTTTGTAAAGATAATTTTATTCATAGTCAAATATATACAGGAATTTGATATGAATGTGTTGTGTTGAACTATATAATTAAATAAAATAAAATTTAAAAGAATTCGCTAAAAATGCTTTAACAATAAACGGTGTGTTTAGTTTTCGTTTAATAATTTATTACGTTCATATTTGTTGAAACTGTTAAATCTCGGGTTTTTATAATAAGAAATATTGTTACATTTTTCTGATAATTTTTATACTTTAGAAAACTGAGTAGTGGGCGATCTGAAATGCCAGTTAATGTTATATTTGTGTTGATAAATTTCCACGGTTAAGATACGTGTATTGGGACAGAATTTCTTTTTCTGTTGCCTTAATAAATATTTCGAAACAACAAATTTTCAATAAAAAGCCAAAAAAAGATAACACTGCAAAAATTCAATTAAAGCGTCAAATGCAAGTGTGAAAGTTTGATATTTATATTCATACACCCACTATCGTAACATAAAACGTCAACTCCATTTTTCTTTTCTGCATCGTTATAGTAAAGTTTTGCTTTCCTCGGTGCAAATAAAAGGAACATCATGCGACTACTCTTAACACCTGCCATAATAAATTGGCTGCACTTGCAGATCAAATTTACTGTCTCATACATTACCTCGAAAACGCGATAAAATAGTTCCTTAACAACTGATGAAAAATCTGACTTTGATTTTTAAGTATATTTTATTTTTATCTCATACGTGCATTCAAACACAATAATAATTATTAGAAACGAATGTAAAATGTTATTTAAAAACAATGTTAAACAATAATTAATTCAATTTTCTAATAAAATATGAATTGCAACGCAGAAAGTTTCCTCCAATTGTTGGAAATGTTTTTTCATACTGTGTAAAATTTAAAATTTTACTCCATTTACCGTCTTTTCGTTTTTTGTTTTAAATTTAGATATTTTTTGTGTAAATTATATTTTATTTGTTTTAGAATAAAAGCCGTATTGTGTCCTTAAATGTTACTATAGTTGCCAGAATTAAAATTAAATAATTTTTTGTCAACTGGGTTTGAACCCATGTTTCCTATTTAACATTTGAAAATCTTGTACTAATCCTTGAAAGACACTTTTTTAGTTGTACTATAACTGCTCTTTGGGTTTTGTCCAAAAGCCACATGCCATACCTTAATATACGTGTTTGACGTGGCAAAAACCTGTAGTTTTGCTGTGACTGGACTAGCTAATGTTACATTTCCTCTAGCAAATACCAATAAAAACACTTTCCTAAAACCTATATGCGACATGAATGCTTGGTTATAAAGAATGTAATTTGCTAATTATAATTATACATTATTATATATCCATAAACTGTTATAAAACGATATAATTAATTTATATCTTTATATTAACATTATATCTGAGATATTATTTTATTAAAATTGTAATTTATTATAAGCATATGTTTAAAGCTAATGTTTAATAGTTTAGATTAAAGAATTATTATGAATTATTTGTATTTTATATTATAGTACATTTTTTAAGCCAGTTAATTTAGTTTGAGTTAGTTCATAAATTTGGTTCATAATTCAAAAAATTATATATAATATATAATATATATTAATGTATATCTATATTTATATTTATATAATATAAAAAATACTCGTCTTTCTGATTAGTTAGTGGTTTTATTAATTTAGTTACATTTTTCATTAATATAATAATATTAATATATATACTATGTTAAACTAGCATGATTTAGTAAAGTGTAACCAACTGCAATATAAACGCCAATAAATTAAATAAGACGCAAAAATAATTTAATTAGATTCAAATTAAAACTGTTTGAAACATTGTCCTTCCTGTGAGCATAATTTTATGTAAAGAACCGGAGATTTTTAAATGGATTTCCATCCAGGGACATTGCCCACCATTCCATTACAGCGGCCCCATTTTATTGTAACCTCGTCCTTGTATTACTTGGTTCGAAAAATCTAATACTCTTCATTGACCAAGCTTTCAGAACCCAAAAGAGCATTCATTGCTCAAACAAAAGATTCATCTACAAATTAACATTGCCAATCTAAATCAAAGTTTTCCCTTCTCCATTTCATTTGTTTCCTGAATATCAAGGTTACTTCACTGATCTAAAAGACATTTCTTTTCACATAAACGACTTTGAATTATATCGAGAGAAACCTAAATTTCTTCAAAGTCTTACTTTGTCTTGAAAACTTTTCCTCTCTCAGATATATCGTCTACATTCACAACCTCCAGGTACCGCTTTTACCCACTTAATTAAGACTTTCGCATTTGCAGCTCAGGTAGAAATAATTCAGAGAAGTTTTATCTAAATTATATATATTATCTTATTTATATATGAGTAAGAGTATTAAGATATCAATGGTGCATAGGTGGTGCTGAGGTATATTTCTATCCAACAACGACGATCTTTTTCTCAGACTGGAAATTCAACAGACTGAATTTCCAGTGTCTGAAATAATTTTAATTTTAGAATCTTACAGCAATTTTGATAAATGTTGATATACATTTTTACATAAATTACATAAATTTTGATAAATAAAAAAAAAAATGGAAATGATCATTCTTCGATATTGAGTCAGCATGAATATGTGTCAATAAGATCTTTTAACGTAAATATAATAGCTTTTGACCAATGCAGCAATAATATGAAATGTTTTCCGATAAAAATTGTACAAACACTTTAATCTTATTAAGTTAATTTGATGTGCGCAAATTAAATGAATGAATCAATCATTTAGCAAAGATATAACAGTAGATTATGGACTGCACTATATTGTCAGATGCACCGAAATCTATCTGCATGCGTTATCAGCATTGTGGTGCTCGAATCATCTACGATAAAAAATGACACGTGTTCCAACGTTAGACATTTTTCATTTCAACAAGAATGTGCGTCACAAATAAACAGTCAAATTTTGTACAGAAATGAAATTTTGTAGTTTTCCTTTCAAACACAACACTCTTCTTCCGTTAAGCTTAAAGGACGTAACGTTGAATTTGAGTATGTACTCAAATATACAGCTGCGTATTTATCCTCCACTAATTTCAGATAAATATGATTTGAACTTGACACACAATGGCATACAGATTTAAGCTCCCTTTTATTATAACTTTATTTCCAAATTATATTAAGAGACAGCATGAATCAAAGTGTCGCGTGACGAGATCGAGTAAAACTATCAACTGGAGTATAATAAAATAACGATACGCATCATCTGTAATAAAACTGAATAAAAGGGACGTTTTTCGTTTGATTTATCTTTTATTAAATCTCCTTCTGATTTATAAAAGTACCGTTATATATACAACGAGAAATGCAACAGGTGAAAACACTTCAGCGTGGTCACTTAAGCTCTCAATCGAAACAGTATCATTTTTCGATATCATTCGAGTTGCAGCTTCGATTAAACGAATATTTCTTTCGAAATGAATTTGATTGTTGATTGCGATATTGAACTGATGCAATCAATCGAAATCAAATTCGTATTAAATTCGATGAAATTTGTAACCGGTGCATTAACGTTATCTGTAAATGTAATCAAGGGTTTAACAGTTTCAGTGAAAATGTCTCTTCGCCGATGCATCATTATCCTCAGTTTATTCGCCTGGTTTGCATACGCTAGAGGAAGGATGGTCGACTGCGAGTAAGTATTTCAATTGACCAAATGTCATGCATGCGTCGAAACATTAATTTTCGTTTCAAACATAAATCCTTGTTCCTCCGTGTGTCGTAACGCAATTACGCAACTATTCGCAACTGTGTAAATTTATGGTTGACCCACGAATCATTCGTCCGGTTTGTTCAGTTTCACAATTTGCACGATGAACTCGTTACGTCGAGGTACTAATTTATTTGTAATGGTAATATAATTGCCGTTTAATTGCATTCAAATGTCCATCTTAGAAGCAACGGTGTCACTGATAAGAGACTGGTATTATATTGTGTGTTCTTAATTAAGATAATTATTGCACGTGCAGTTCGCGAAAATGCGAAGAATTAGAATCATGATAGAAATGTCACAAGACGAGTTCGTTTGGTGTGATTTCGCGTGTGGTGTGTGACTTTTGCATTGAACAATGTTATTTTGAGCAAATTGTTGGGTTATAATTACATTTTTCGTATTGCAGTGTTATTAAAAATTATTTGTTCATTAATTAGAGACGAAACGATAATTTTATGAATCGTAGAATGAGATAAAATTTGAAATGTTTCTGTAATCAGTAAATGAGTTAATTTCTTTTAAGTGTTGATTCGAAATATATTTACTGTAGAATTCTAAAGTTTTCGTCAACCAAAAGAGGATTTATTTGGTTGGTGAAAAAAATGGTATTTTGTGCTTCTTTTAATTACAAATAAAAATGATCGTCGAACTTTTAATTTTTTTTTAATCAACTAATACAGTCGTGAAAATGTTTTTCGCAAATATTAAAGAATGTTCAATCTTGTTTACGAATTCAAATGTGAGCGCGTGTAAATTTAAATGTAAATGTAAATTAATATATTATTGTTAATAAATTTAATGACCAACTTTCCTGGCTTTTAATATATGTGTAGTTATTTACAGAACTTATATTTTAGTCATGACGCTTTTACTTGAAATCATAAGTTTCAAGTAAAATTATTTACAGATAATTATAAGACCATACGTGGACCAATTGACAGTATTTCACTGACTAAAACTGTTGAACATATTATGTAATACTTATTAACTTATTAAATAATTTTACTTCAAACTTGTGATTGGAAAAAGACCATTAGTCTGGTTGAAATGTCATGACGAAAATGTAAGTTTTGTAAATAAATACACATATATTAAAAGTGAGAAAGATTGGTCGCTAGATTTATTGATAATAATTAAAAATAAATTACGTTAAAATACAAAACTAGTAAATTAATAAAAATTAATTTAGGTCACAATTTTAAATCGAAACGTTGTTATATATAAAAAAAAAATAAAAAATAATACATAACAAAACAATGAAATTTTAATTATATTTAAAACTTCAATATGTTAATTAAATTGGTTACTAATTAAAGTATATGATATATACAAGATTGGATAATAAAAATTAAATTTAGTTATTATATATTATCCAATATTGCGTCGGAACACTTCATCCCTGAACTATGCAGGCCTGCTGATTATACAATAATTTGTATACAGCTAGTGTTAAATTTGTGGGTTAAATTTTAATATTTATTTTGTTTATTAAAGATCAATATAACGTTAATGCTTTTTCCAATTATTCATAGACGAAAATAGTGTATACCAATGTCAAGAATTTATATATGTGTTATATTGCATTTCATACATTAGACGAATTTTTATGTATACATGAATTGAATTAAACATTTCAAATGCATAAATTGAACAAACGAAACAGTAATTCGAGTGTAAGATAAAGTTAATAACAAAATAAAAAGATTAAGATTATCAGTGATAGAATTGCTCAAACATATAAAGTACATGCAAATTCTTGAATTTGTTATGAAAAACAAAAAGAACTAATTTTTAAAAAATAAAATATAATAAAAAATTTTGTATTTCTAATAACATTTTACGTGTTATAGTTAAAATGTTCCTTATCACAATTAAACCTTTTTGTGGTTAAAAGTAAATTACTTATCTTAATAATGACCTTCGTGAACATGATTTGTCTGAGAAAGTTCTCGTTACAAAGATTTGGTCATTTCCAGAGTTTTCATCGTTGCAAAACATTGTTATTATAAATATTCTAAAATTACTGATATTCTTGAGAAGATTTTTTTCCATTTATGTAAGGCAACTTATTTATACCAGTTAAGACAACATAATTTTATACATTTTTCTCTATTCATAAACCAAATGAATTTCAAACCATTAAATTATTTTATGGACCAAAAAAATTTTACAATAATATATATAAATGACGAACTAAATTTGTCATTTGCGTATTTTTATAAATCAACAAATCTCGCTTACTTAAAGTACAATTATGGTGTAGAAAAACATCAGATGGAAAAGATGGAATAGAAAAAAATGCAATCTAATCTTTTAGTGCAGTATTCATTAGTAGATTACAAAATTTTGAGAATTGTAAAAAAATAAACATACGATTCCATTATTTATACTACATAATAGTTTTATTCAGTAGTATAAATTTATTAGAAATAATATATATTGTTACTAATAAGACGAACAAAGAACATTTTATTATACGTAGCATGTAACGTTGTATTATATTAATAATTATATAGTAAAGTTATATTAGCATAACAAATAAAATATATAACATTATGTTGTAAACTTCATTGTACCAAAAGTATAATATCGAGAAAATATTACTTGTTACGTTTCGTAACTTACTATAGAGCAGTATATTTTAATTTAGATTACAGTCGCGTACAACACTGACTAAGCTTCGTCTAGCCTTCTTGACAATGTTCGTTAACGACTTCTTCTACACCGTAATTTAACTTTAAGTCGATGACGTTTGATGGTTTACAAAAGTACTTCTTAACGTAAAACACGTTTTTCACAATGTTTCATAAAATACAATGAAAATTGAATCTGACCAACTGTAACTATTAAGCATTACTGTTCTCTGTGGTAGTTTAATCGAATGTTTTTGTAATTAATTAAATTCGGTGTTAGAGTTACTCTTTTGTTTCTTTAGAAAATAAGAAATATACCAATTTCGTCCTCGTTATATTAATTCAATGGACAATTTTTTTTTTTTTTTATAGTTTAATGAAATTTTATAATTATTGCATTTGTAATGACATTCTTGCTCGTAGAAATTCACGTTCGGTCAAATTTACTGTAACGAATTACTTTTTTGTAGAAAATTATCAATATTTCTCATAAGAAACGACAAAATTTATTATTTTGGAAAATATATAATTGAAGTATTATTTATTTCCTTTAATTGTTTTTACTTCACCATATAAGAAAAATAAGATGACATTTTATTTATCGTTAAATTATAAATAGCAACTAATAACAATTTTTTGTCGTCTTACTAAACTTCTTATATCTTAAAACAAATGACAATAATCAAACATAATGTTTCACAAATGTTTAAAAATGCATCTCAAACGTATTAAAGAATTAAACATTGTACATGGAATTTAACATCTTTTTTAAATTGTATTAGTCAAGGAAAAATAAACGAAAAATTAATTTAATTATGCAAAATAATTGCAAAACTGGGCTTGCATATTAATTAACTCTAATATTACTGTCAATTCCAAATAGACTATTCGTACATATTTGCACATATATTCATACATATAATGACAATATTACATGAAACAACAGAAAAATTGCCTATTGTATCCATTTTTATAAACCAGAAATTAAATACAATTAAAAATAAACAAATGATAAATTCCACATGTACAAAAGAAATACACATTCCTTAGTAATTTAATGTTTTTTTACATGAGCTATGTTGAATCTTGAATAACAGAAGACTGTTTACCATTTTTGCTGTGGTTTAACAGTACAACATAGTACTTTACATTTCATGGTATTACATCTCTAAGTTTTATCCTTTTATATTAACCCAACTGTATGGCTCCATGCAGAATTTACTGGAAAAAGTGTATAAGGAATAATCCCTAATAGCACAAGGTATTTTGGAAATCTGCAGAAGAAATCCAAAGGATGTAAATTTGCAAAACACGTAGGATGAAGTACTGAAATCACTTAGTTTTATTACTAACCAAAGTTATGGTTTTAAATTCCTGTAGCATATAAATACAAAGTGATTTATGAAGTGACACATTTATTTCTTTAATTATTTCAAAACGAAGTTGTTATAACAGCGACAACTTATTATACCTGAAATGCAAAGGAATTTGGAGGATTTACTTCTATAGTAAATATTGAAAATGTCCTCCATCTTGCAACTCAACACGTTATTCCATGTTACTGATCACTCATTGTCAATAGCTTGAATCTCCTATAAAATGTTGTGCTTCGGATCATCCAACATCTGGTGATGTGTAGCATAAACCCTGTCTTTTAAGTAACCTCATAGAAAGAAGTCCAGCGATGTCAAATCCGGAGACCACGGTGGCCACAGATTTCTGGAAATTATCCGGTCGTTAAAGAAACTTGCAATTAGTACCATGGATTCATTTGATGAATGAAACGTAGCTCCTGCTAAAAATATCCTTATTCATTTACCAGACCCAGTATTGTGTTTCTTTGGGGAAGATTCCGGACATCGAATTCTCTCTGGTATGCTCTTTGAGTAGCTGCAATTGAATTCGTTATCCAGTATTGCTTTACAAGGAAAAATCGTTCATTTAATGTGTACTCCATTTTCACGTTAATAAAACAAAATCTCAAAAACAGTTGCTGACAATAAAACTAACAATTACGAATAAAACATGAATATCTACATATCTAGTGCTGAATTTGGGACTAAAATTGGGCCATTGAGTGAATTTCGAACAGAATAATTAAATAATGAATGTGTCAGTTCTTCATAAATATCCCTGTATAAACTACACAATAATCATGTTGGATTCATTCATAAACTGGAAGCTTCACGTTAAGTACGCATTGAAAACTTTAGACTTATTTGTTCATATCATTACCTCAGATGATCCATGTACACAATTCGCGTCTGTTATTCGCTACCTCCAGCAGATGCGCGTTTGAACTTGTATTTCTTTAGAATTATTAACGGTTTGATTAATTCATCAGTACTTCTGAGCAAAATTCATTAATTTGTAAAACAATGCAATTTCAGATAATACACCAAGAAAACAGTTATGCGAAATTCCTACTTTTTGCAAACTTAACACATTAATTCAATAGTTACTTAAACGTAAAACTTTGTTAACATTTAAAGACTTGTTTGCTTAGCATTAATTGTAGCTTTAGTTAAAATAAGTCACGAAGGATCTTCGTGCAAAATCTAAACAGCTTTTGTTGTTGATACATTTTATTTATTTCTTTTGTTTCGAATGAACCGACATATTTCTTTTGCAAACGCTTTTCAAAGTAATTTATTTAAACTTAAATTTTAAACCAAGCTAATGAATATTAATAATTAAAATAATGCATGAGTTGGTCAACGTAATTATGTTTAAAGCGATGTAATGAAAGATTTAAAAGCTGTATATTATTAATAACTCTTTTTCCTAAATGTATCAGAGCGTGAGTGGATGTGTGGGTGTCGAGAAGCGTAGGCGTTTTAGAATGCAGTTGTGCAAATTCAGAAATAAGCGCCCAGCACACATGCACACCGCACTCGTGATGCTTTTCCGCTTTGTACAAGTTTT
>JABFOX010000846.1:0-14698 GCA_022817665.1 Axea sp. ZL-2020
GAGAGAAAGAAGGAGAGAGAGAGAGAGAGTGTGTGTGTGTTTGTAAGACAGTGGAGATCCTAAAAGAAGCCAAGCCCTCGAGGGTGTGTTTGAAAGACACGGCAGTGATTAGGCTTTGCATCCCCACGAATGACCATTCGGAGGGTTGGAAGCCGGAAAATTCATTGAGTTACTTGAGCGAGTTACTCGTATATATCAGTGTGGAAGGAAGTCGTTGCGACGTAGGGTCGACCATCGTACAATCCTAATTCCTTCTAACTATAATTAATTGTCTGTTCTGTGAGCTGTGTCTTATCAAATTCGTGAAGAGGATCATTACCATTCATCATTCTGTGATAAATTAATGGAATTACCCAGCGAATGAGTTGTTCATTGCAATAATATTTATTCAAAGACGGGTCAAATTTTTTATTCAAAAGTTACATTCTTCAACAATTCTGGTCTTGGTCTATTGAAACGCTGCCGATTCATGAAAGTAATTAAAATTATACAGTCATTTATAAAAATGATTCAAATTCTCGCTTGACCATTTGCATGAACAACCGTCATTGATCAATTTGTACGGATAAAAATTGTTTCAGAAACTTTGGTTTTATTCGCTCGCACGTCGTTAGACACCCCGTAAAAAGCTCGAGTAGTGAGAGAAAGCCGTTGGACAGTCAAACAAATGATTTCTTGTCCCTCGAAGACAATTGCGGTCTGGCTTACGAGGGAAGGCACGAAATGAGGAAAAATGAACGCCGGACAATGAGACCGAGTAAGACGTGCGAAAGGCGCTCTGGATCGGGACGTTTAGCGTGTCAGAAAGTGACATGTGCGTCGCTGAATCGGGGAACCCCTAGGAGCCTCTTCGGCTTGTCAAACGCCCCTTTGGTGTCGCTTACAAGACAGCAAATTTGTCTTAGATAAGCAAAACAAGCACTCGACGCGGAGGAAGACCTCGTCAGACCTGTCCAATGCAATTCCACTTCATTACTGCCACTTTTCTCGTGCATCACGAGAGGTGCGAATCAACGAACGATGCCGTTGCGTTGTCGCGAGGATTGAGTCGTCAGAGTTAATGCGCCTCTGCTGCCTATTTGTCATGAGTAACGCTCACCCTTTAATATCGCACGAACAGGCGTTTGGATATTTAATGTCGATCATTTATTTCGACGGAGAACTTGTTTCTCGAGCAATTTAACCGCTACTTATTGATGACGCATTGACGTGGACCGATGAAACTGGTTTCTGCTGGAAAACGTTACTGACTGAGTGGCGAATTTCGTCCATCAAATCTTAAGCTCTTGCACTTCGCTTACTCGACTCAGATTTTCTCACAAGGTTCAAGACGGTCCACTTTATGCGCGAAAACTTATCGTTGAGTTATGGCACGTGACATTCGAGTTAATTTCAAACGAATGATACGTTTTCTATATTCGACTCTGTAAAATGGATTTCAAATTATAAACTTAATATTGCTCAAAACGGTGATTGTATTTGTGTATAAAAATAGGACAGAGTTGTAGAATTATTCTGATTATTCAAAAGATATTTGTTTGCTTTGATAGGCAAAAGCTCAAGTATCAAAGATGAAAGTAATTTCATTAGACCGATTTCTACATCGCTGAACTACTAACCTGAGGTAAACTCACGAAGCTTTTTCGCTATTTCTTTTACAATTGCCATTGACTCGAGCGTTTGCGCACGCAACAGCCGTTCCGTCTTGAAGCCTAAAATACAATTATTCCCGTCAACCTTACAGCCTTGTTAAATTTTCAATTTCCATTCAACTTCGGTGTTATTATTTTTGTGCGATGAAATATAACGCGTGGTACATTCATAAATAATTATAATACACATTGTGCGAGTCAAACGTCATCCGGGAAGTCAGCGGCGACTATTGCATTGCGATCGATTCCACGAAATCTCCGTTCCCCTGTTTCAATGTCTTTCTTGCATTTAGCTCGCCGGGAGGATTTGCATAAATTAGATTTTATCCTTCCAAGAACATTCGTCTTTGTGACGCGCGGGTATATGTATATTTATGGGTGCCTTGTAATGGTGTCGTGCCTCGAAATGGAATCTCGGTGGCTAAGAAGATGCGGGTAGCGTTCACTTACCATTACCCGGATTAACGACTTATCCACTGTAGGTGTTAACTAAATTATTTTCCTTGCGCGACCCGATACTCAAATCGAGAAACACGCCGAGTTTTTCTCGTTATCCACCCGTATTTGTGCAAACCGAACCTATCAACTTACGGTTCTTCGGATGATGTCGTTCGATTGGATCCGCGACGAATCTGATTGACAATCGAAAAAGGATTAGGCTTTCCGGCTGAAATGATACAGGCGGGCGAAATTATTTGCAGGGCACTTGGGCCCCACGGTGGGCGCCAACCCCTGCGATCGTGCAGGGGCAGCTGTTCGAAAAAAAAAAAGAGAGAGAGAGAAAGAGAGGGTGAAAGAGAAAATCCCAGCTGCCCGGCTCGCTGTCGAGGGAGAGCTTCGATTATGACAAACACCGAGTACAACGTACGCCGCATTAAGACCAGCGCCATTTTTATTGCAAGTATCTCAGAATCGTCATTAATTCTTGCAATAAATGTCAAAGGGGAACGTCCGATTGAAACAATCAGCAGAGGAGTACAAATTTGAAACATACGCTTCGAGGATAATTTATGTTTGCAATCGGTAGTTCATAGAGGGGCTACTTTGGCGGGAAGTTTGAACGATCTGAAAGGGGACGCCACCTTTTGTTCATCTTCATTCAGTTTCGAATCATGATATACTTTACTTCTGTCACCTTGAATTCATTATTCCTCTTAGTTAGTTTTAAATCATTCTTGCCATGTAATTGTTCGGATCGAGCGTTATCAGTGAGTTGGTTTTTTTTGTTTAATTAGACCAGTTCTTTAAATAAGGGAATCTGGCGCTAGAGCGAACGCTTTGCACACGGTGGACCAATTTATGCGTCGCTCGAGATACAAATGTATGCAAACAAATTTTGATACGCAGTCGTCACACATGATCGAACAAAGAAGAATCGCTTTACTTCCTTCTGTGACCTTTTTCGTGTAAAATTTGAATAATTCGAAGGTCCCCTATCCCTCTGTTTGCGTATCAAACAAATTCAATGGCTGTTTCTAATTGCGCGATGAAAGATCAATAAGGTTAGGAGGCGCAATGCAATTTTGATGAACTACAGCGACGGTTAGTTCGAGGTACACCGTCCGTTGGGATTCGCGTAGGGCAAGCAGCGTGTAACCGCTGGGGAGCAGCTTCTATAAATATTTTATTGGCTCGTCATTCGACTTTATTACTCGTAATCGAATCACGGGACTCCTCTTCCCGCGCTGCCGTCGATTATAAACGTGTCCCAAAACAAAGCGAAAGAGTAGCTAAATAAGTGCGGCGATTTCGCATCCTGATCGTGTTAGCGGGACCGCACTTAATTAACGTCGAGTCACTGACGAGTGTTCGCGCGTGAATGGCCGCTGATTGATGCCGAGGGCCCGATTTCTTCACGGCTTCCTGCCTCCTCGAGGTGCGAATCCGCTCATTCGCCAAATGACTCGTTTGTCATTTCTCTTATCATCTCTGCACTATGCGCATAACGAACCAGTTATAGTCATCATTATTTTCTGCCAAATGTTAATTGGCTTTTGAGAGCGTAGCAACGACTCAGGCCTTTTCGCGCGATCAAAATTCATCGCGTTTCTCGAGCGTCGTCATTTCGCAAAAATGGCCCAAATGGTCCAACTCTTACAATTGCGTAACTTCGCGTTGCGTAATTTTGATACTCGCGTTTGTAAAAAGCATTGGTGCATTTCGCAACGCGCCACTCTGCGTCTGTGAAATCATGAAACTAGAGACTCGACCATCGGAAAGTGATCGCGAAGTTAAAGAACACGAGTAACGACTCGTTCTCGCATTTTGACTTTCGGAGCAATTCTCCTCGATGTTGTTCGAAATGAGCGCCCGCACACGCCTTTTTCAAGCCGAGTTCGTCCTTTTTCCACTCGCAAAAACATTACGTACAACGACCTTACGAATCGGTACCGACTCGTTTTTGCAGTCGGCCACAATGCGCTATTGATATTCCTGCACCAAGCATATCGAATCAGATCTGGACGTAGCATCAGCAACAAGTAATAATGACGGCATTGCCGCCAACACTAAACGCTTTAATCAATGTCATCGGGCCAATTTCCGATCTCCGTTGGCTTCCATCCCGTTGGGTTCCGTCCGCTCGCCCTCCGCCGCGGCCGTTCCTTCGCCGTCTCCTCTCCATCGTTAAACTGCGTTATCGCCACACCTCCTCACAGGAAATTACACGCGACATGGCCGAAACGGTGCCACGGCAGTCCCAATTTATCAATTTCCAAGCGCCCGCCCGTGATCGATCTGTCGCCTGTCTCAATATTCAAAGAAATGGATACGTCCGTCGAATTACGTCATTGTCGTCAATTCGCGCGATTTATGCCGTCCGATTCGAGCGAGCACCTGTTGTGATTGATAATTGGCAATTGACAAGTACATTTTATATATACATTTTTTTCGCGGATATTATTTATGCGCTTTTAACAACGGTGGTAATATTGATTGATTGTGTTTTATCACGATTCAGGGAAAATCAATTGATGAGTTTGTAATCGCGTGTTTAATTTGCGACTGTTTCATTCGTAATTGGTATTGCTAGTAAGTTGATTTCATTTTCTTACTTAATGATTGATTTTCAAATCGAAATTCACCTTTAATTTTAATTTACTTTGCCTGCATTTGTCAGTTTAACACGCAAAATAATTATATCTCGTGTAAAGAAATATGCAGAGAACAGTGCAACGGGAATATTTTCATGTATTTGTGATACAATTATAAATGAAGGAGTTTCTATGCAATAATTAATGTTTCAACGGGATTGATAGATCATAAAAAAATGACTGACAGTGAAACGAAAAATCTTGATATTTATTTGGAGTAGGAATTTTCAAAATTCACGAGAGCATAAACAGAAAAATATATTGGTGACATTATATAATTCTGTGTATAGAAGAATTTATTTATAACAAACGTATTTCTGTTAAATGCTTCACTTAAAATAAAAATACATTTTCTTGATGTAGGAATGTTACTTTGGTTTTAAAAAGCCATTTTCTAAGACTGAAATTTCATCAAAAATTCATTTTTTCTATGTTACTGTAATTCCCTAAGAATTCTAAATGATATTTCATTACTTATATACATATAATTTTCGCTTATAATATATATGTCATGTGGAGTAATTTTTTCGCGCTTGAGATAACCCATTTTTAAATTATAAAGTAATTAAGATTTCTTATTTGAGATGTGCGATAAGATGTAAAAGACATTTATCATTTATTTTTTCAATGACAAAATTCCTTTTTACTTTCAAAATCGAAGCTATTTTCGTATTATTTTTTCATCTTCCTTCTTTTTTAATTCTGATACAGCTTTATTTTGTTTACAATTATGTTTCATTGGCGGACACCCATCCTAGTATTGCTCACCGCTGCTTAACAAATTAAACTTTTTAAGGGGAATTTAAGTATTGTAATTTATTGTTACATAAAATGCAATACCTTCATTACGTACATGATAAGTGTTTTCCGAGTTAAAGCTTTTTATGAAATAATACAAAACAATTATTACCATTTAATTCATGAATATTAACATACTAAACAAGTTTTGTAAATATTATCCAGTTTATTATATTATTTTAATGTTTGCTAAATGTAATGCTGATAAAATTTAATACATTATAATCCAACCTTTTTTACGAATATATAAATTGGAGCTATTCATCAATAATGAGTAATGGTATAAAATATTAATTTTAAAAATGAACATTCCCATCACGGCCCATAATCAGTAATAATTGTCAGCACCGTACTTTAAACATTATTACTGATATCTTATACAATATGTCCTTTTAAAGAAATCTATTTCACTGAACGTCATACTGATTGTAAAATATAGTATCAATTTTAACCTCTTAAGTACTTCGCTCTCGTCTGCAAGTGGGTATCCCTAGGATAACGCGGATGGCACAAAAACCATCCATGAAATTTATCAAATCTTGCCAAGATTTGATAAACAAAAAGAGAAAGAAACGCGATAACGTTACAGAGCAAAAAACGTACAATATCATCCAAAACCATGATATCCACGAAAGTCATTATATTGTCGTACCGACAAAATTGGTGCTATTTCTGAAAGCCACTATAGTGGTGTTCCTTAAAAATATAGAGTTTCAGCAAAATTCACTACAGTGGCGTACCGTACTTAAAAGGTTAATAAAAAAAATTTGTTTATAGCATATTTTCGTTTATGCTAGCTCTGTTGTCTGTTTGTGTAAATACTAAAATAATTGCAAAATAAACTGATATTAAAAATTGCATACATATTAACATATATTGATGGTAATATTACCATAAAAATTTTAAGTATGTGACCAGCAGAGAATTAATTTCAATACTCAAACTTTGGCCCCAGCATTGCTTTAGGCAGAACTCAATAAGATTTCGAAACTAATATTCTTTTGCGAGAAAGTATATACAAGATAAGTACGTAAATTATTGATAAATTATAATAAAAACAGAAACAAATAATTTAATCACCAATATATCTAATTACAAAAATATATAACGTCGTAATACTATAGAAAGTCAGGAATTACAAACACAAAAACTATTATTGCTTTATTAATGAAAATACATTTATCATCATTATATATTTTGTATAAAATTCAAGTGCATCATCGAAATGATTAATCAATGTAAATTTGGTAATCTGAGTTGTGCAATGAAAAATTAATTTATTTTAAACCTTATCTCCACTGGTTATAATTTATCATAATTTTATAAAACAACTGATGTCTCAATCAAAATTATCTTCCCGTCAGACATACTTGTTACTTCTTTTTCAGGATTCATTTTTACTTTGCAAAAAAGTCAAAAATCCAACAGTGATGCTAATTCGCAGGTTAAAAACAAATTTTATAGCACAAAAGCGCCAAAGATCGTATCGCCGTCGCTCCAATTCAGCTCCCTAAATCTTTAAAATCAATCTCGCTTTAAATCGAGGAGAAACCACTTTCTTCGTACGACTCGCGCGACTGATAAATTCTTGGAAAGAGCCAAAAAAATTGCACTCGACCTCGTCGGCATATGCACGTACGAAAAATATCGCGCGATTTGCTGGTTTCAAGAGCCCGACAGGCGCTTGAGTGTCTAGTATAACACTCGAAATTTTGGGAACGTAGTTTACAACTCCTACGCATAAAAATTCATTCATCCAATCAAATACACTCTCCACTCAAATCCGATAAATACTCGTCTCTTTTTCACCCGTTATCTTAGTTCTCGACATCATTTTTAATATCAATTGAACAAATTTACGTGCAGTTTTCCAGCAGAAGTGATACAAAACGAATTCAACCCCATGAAACATGAAATGGCAACGTTAAGTTGGACATTTTGGTCTGTCATATTTAACCCGTCGACGGTGAACGAAATCTACACAGTGTCAGAGACAAAACTCAATTTTTTCTCATTATCTTCCACCTGTACGTCAATCAACCTACATGCAAGTACGTGTGCACGCACACAGAAGCGACGGTGCGATAAGTGCAAACTTTCGTTTCCACCCAATGACGACAAGCGACCTATTATTATGCGGAGACTGTGTACACACGTATTGACATGCGTGTACGCAAATAGGCGGGCGCAGGGACATTGTTATCGTTGTGCGTCTGCTTGATTCCGCAATAGCTGTAATTTTTACTGCTTTTTGAAATATGCCGTACTGGAAAATGATACCTCTAAAGTCCTGTTTTGTCATTGAAGATAATTCAGGTGTAGATACCCACTGTTTTAACAAAAACCAGTCATTACACGACGACAAATTCGTGCTTCGTTCCGAGTGACACGATTTAGCCGATTTTGCATCGCGAATGTTTTTAATTATTCAAAAATCTTCATCCATTTCAGCGCCCGCTGGAGAACGCGGAAGTCGCGTTTAAACTCAACTTTTCCGCCTGGAAATTGGCGCCGAATTCAAATTCAAATCCGACCCCGTCCAAAATCATCGAGCGAAAATGTCAATTGCAATTTAAATCGCGCCTCAAACGCCTCTGCTGTTATTCGTATTATAATTTCAATGCAAACGTTTTTCTTTGACATGCCAAATGAAAATACGAGTTCGCTGCAAAAATTATCAGCGGAGCTATTCAACGCGACGAAGCTTTTTGACGAGTGCGTTCATTGTTCGAACGGAACGTGACTACGTTTTTTGATTTCAAGAGTTCAACTTTTCCGTTGAAGAAAACAGGTTGCAAAATTAATGCACGAAATGTTACAATTAGACACGAACTGCGGAATATGTATCTCCGCTGCGATATCGGCATTCATTGGCGCACAAATACGTCACTTGTGGTTTCGTTTTAGACACGTAAGTCGCGCGAAACGAGGGAACGCGCATGTTCCAGCATATTGCATCGTTTAAATATGTTCGGTTTCCAGTGAAAATTGTATATTTTGCTTCGATTGCGAAAAACCGACGCGAGTCGTCGATTTCATCGCGTAATTAACCGATCGAGGGGCAAACGTACAAAGTGCGTTAAATTTCTTGATACACGCACTTGAAACGAGAATCAATCAACAGCTTGTTGTCCACTACAAGCGTGCAATATAAAGTCATCAAGCACAGAAGCATCCATTGTCTTTATGAATGAATGAACCCACATTCACTCTCACTGTCCTTTGACATGTGTTACCATGCGTGTTATAGACTTCCATGTTTATACATGTATAACCTACAGGTAGCTGCTAATTGCTAACCAGCCTTTATACCATGCTCATTCTCGATAAATAGTTCATCCAGCGATACCAACTCAATAAATATGAAACTCAAGCATCGCATTTCTGTGATGAATATTTGAACTGAAAATGACGTTTCAATGAGTTAATAACATTGAAAAACGTGAAGAATCATTTGAAATTTCAACGATGACTCGAGCAAAATTCAACTGGGCTTGAGCACGTACGACTGATCTGTTTTTATAGTAGTTATAAATTTCTTATACGCGTCCTGCGTCCGCTAAAATCTTTATTTACAATATTTGATTTTACTAGTTGAATTATGGCTCGGACTTTCGAGTATTCGTGTTCATAGTTTTATGAATGTACGCGAAAGAAAAATGTAAATAATGCCTGTCTTAAATTATGATTTTATTTTTTTAATAAATCGAGGACAAATAATTAGACAAGAATAAATTAGAGTTTAGCCCTTGAAGTTTTAGGTTCTTTCGTCTGAGTTATGTAAAATTTGAATTCAATTTTTCTTAATCTTTTCAAAGAATTGAAACGTAATTGATCATTGATCCTCATAAATTCTTATAAATATTTATAATATGATAAATCAAATGTCATGCATATTTCTTATTTCAAACAAAGTGCCAATGGTTTTGTCATTAATGACCGTTTTGTAAAATATAAAATATACTATATTTTGTATATAGTGTAAATATATACATATAAATGTATATATTTGTAAATATATAATTGTAAAATATATAATATAAAAAAATAATGTTTTATATTTTAAATGTTGAAACGTTAATTTTTAAATGTGTAAAACTCCGTTTAGAGGGTTTAACATAAAAATATGCGGTGATAAAATGCGTATTAAAAAATATAAGTTATAATAACTGGTGAAAACAATTCAATAAAAAGTCTAGTATTGTTTATGAATTAAACTGTCGTTTAATTCATAAGAAATTTGTTTAAATATCTAAGAAAATTAAACAAATGGTGTTATAAAATGTCTGAATTACATTACAAGTTGTACCATACCATATGTACTTTTTTCCTATTGAGTATTAAAAATTATACTAAATTTTGAAATATGGACTATCAATAATTACGACGTACGTTTTAAATATAAAATATATTTGTCTTTTTTAAATGTAAAAATCAAAAATTATTTTTACGCAAAAAGTAAGTCATGTAACAAAATGAGAGTTGCACTTTAATGACTTGTTTGTTTGATCAAAATTTACGCATTTGAAGACAAGGTATAATGACTTTTTTTATTTTTATATAAATTTGTGAAGAATCATAAAATTAATTTAAAATGGTTCATAATATACGACTGAAATAGATTGAAATCTGTTAAGCGTATTGTAAACAGCAATCGGATTCTTGTGATTGTATTTTGATGTAATGAAGTGTTTGAATATACGAATATAATTTATAACATTAATTGATACAGTGAAATATGTATTGTTTATATAATACACATATAGGAAGAGTACAATTAAAAATAATTCTCAAAAAAGTATAATAGTTCTTTTTATCACGCGCTTTATTAAATAATTAAAATAAACTTTGTATAACTAAATTTTGTACTGTTAATGGTTTCAAGATACCACGTGTCAAAGTTCGAACTTATAAACAAAATTTTCATATTTTAGAAATTAACGTAAATACAAGAATATAAAAAATTAATTGAAAATTCAACTTATAACAAAACTTATTTGAAATTAATTAATATGAAAATTGATAATGTGCTCAAATAAAATTTATAAAGTAAAGTCAAACATTTCAGTTAAATTTTTAGTTCTTTTAATATATTATATTGTGTAAGTTAATTTTGAATGATAAAATAAATAAATAACATATAAATTTATGACAAAACAGTTAAATAATTTTTTGCAGTATCTTCATTTCTAAATGTCACAAAAAGTTCAACTCAATATGAGATGTCTGGCAAACGTTAAAAATTTCGTTTCTCAGAACGTGTTGTTTCTTCTCTAATTAATTATAGTTAAACAAACTATTTTTGAAGCAGATATAGAATATTGTGTGCTTTTTAGAATATTTTATTTCGAGTACAAAAGATTTCTTTTTTTATTAATCATGTCATAAATATGAATGAAAATTTATGTATTATAGAAGTTAAGTTGCATATAGCTGAATTTTTGTTACATCATAGATCATTTTTAATAGTTTTGCAGTGTTTGGAGTACCATAAGAAGGCAACAAATTGTTAAATTATTCGTAGAAATAATATTTTAATTTTTGCAATTCAGAATTTAAATTTCAAATTAACAGTTCAATGATAAAAGTTTAAACTTTGAAACACTTAAAAAATATTTATAAGTAAGTATGATTTATACAATTTCCCTAAATATCTTAATTTAAATAAAATGAATTTCAGTGAAACAAAGTACGTTTGAACAAAATTGAACAAAAAATAATTTTTACATTCTTTTATACTGCATTATGAAAATTATACGTTACAATGCACACAGAAAATTTCTCATACCTGTTTTCGGACACAAAGATTGTAAATATTTCAAAATATCTGAATTATCGAAATAATAAACCAATTAAATCATGAATGTTTAATTTATTAGCAACTGAAAAATCTTTTCTTGAGAAGCAATTATCGATTTTCAAATCTTTTCAAACATAATTCATCTTATCGTGAAAATACAATAAAATTTATAGCTTTGATTATATACAGTATATTAACATGTTTTATTTATTCTTATTTAAGCCAAATTAAATTTAGTTCAAGTTAAACATATTGCATGAAGAATAACAAGTGTTATATTTTTAAATTAAAATGCCATTTTAATAAAAAAAACCATTTAACTTACACGCTGGTAACAATAATCCAACTGACACACTACATGCTTGTGTGTGCACATTCGTACATATGTCGTATGCATATGAAATATATCATTTTTTCGCGGTCGTATGCAAAAAACTAATAAACGTTAAAAACAAATTGAAGTATCATTAAGATTTAACAAAAGCTCAATTAAAAACAATTGCAACAATGCAATAGTTTGAGAAATAGTTTATCAACATTAATCGTCGTCTAACTGAATAAAAATTAATTAACGAAATAATAATATGTAATAACAATATTATAAAAGAAATATATTTTCTATAATTTATTTTCTCCATTCTGTTTTTCAGTTCTCCACAAAAGTTTATTTAACGCTAAAGCAATTCCACATCCGCTTTAAAAATAATAAACTTGCTTCATCCCTTTGTAATGTTTTATCAATATTTTTCCAACCCCAATTTTAACGGTAAATTACATTTGCTATTCAATATTAAAGTAACGTTAGTCTATCAGAAATTTATTACTCGACTCTTTGTTTCTTTTCCAACTTTTCAAGAAAAACTTGTTTCAACGTTTTTATCAATGCCGATTCAACGGATGTATTACTTTAAGGTAATTAATATAATCCGCCGAGTGGAAAAAATCACGAGGGATCAGGAAAAACAATGGGATCACTGATGCGGCCGATTTCACGGATTAAACTTTTCCCATCGAAAAAATCGATAAATAAATTATTTCCACTATATTTATGATTCAATTTAATAAATAAGAGATTTTCAACAAACACCATGCAAATGCAATTTATACTATTTGGTTATAAATTCACATCAAATAATTGAAGTCGTGCAAATTGCACGACACACCGTTTATTTATTACCAATTATTTGTTTCTCACTCAAGCACCCACACGCGGTAAAAACCTTTGCACCAAATTTGCACTGTTGACTAAAAGTCAAAAATGCACCCAAAGCGCTGCACATGTTAGCCACTCACAAATTTTGTCCGACCGTAATCGATCGGTTCCGCTCTCGATACGATCGGTAAAAATACGCGCTTTGCGTAATTTTGAAAACGTGGCACAGATCCGTACGAACGAAGACTTTCACTGTGCGCATACCTGTGCTAATTAATTTGCATAGACAAACACCGATATGAAGCAATGAATTTTGACAATTGTCGAAATAACGAGGCAAAAATGAGACAATGGTTCAGAAATGTTGAAGATACCGAGAACGGGATTGATGCAACCGCAGTGCTTTCTTTTGAGCATCGTCTAAGTGAATTACAAGGTAAAAGTCACAACGAACTTCTCGCTCGCACTGTAGACTCTTCTCGTAGTGGTAAGCAAATTCTGAGCGCTTCAGAGAAACAGGAGTGTTTGTCTCTGCTTTTCGAGCAGAAAAATTAATTGGCAGCCTTTGTTAGCACCGACTGGACGTTTGCTTTTAATCGACAGCCCAATTATCTTTGAGATCTTGAATTCGTGCACTGACGTTTCTCCTACGGAAAAATCTTTTTTTTTAAATGCAATTCAGACGCGATGTTAAAGGTCTTATCACAATTTATTCAAACATTGTGTCATTCGTGAGGTTTGTCTCGCAGTAATTTTCAAGATTAATTGTGACGTCAAGTTCTCTTTTGACGAATTTGTAATTATTTACCAGGTCGTTTAATGAAGTAACGAATAGCCCGGTAAAAATTGCACAAAAACATGTCGAAATTGTCGGTCGGTTTAATTATTCGTTTCCCAAATTCAAGGACCGTTTCGACATTCAGATGAACAATTTCGGAGCGAAGAAACACGAAAGTTGTATTGTCGAGTTGCACAACGCGCAATAAACTTTAATATCAAACGCTCCCATGTATTTCGACGGTGTAACGTTTCCTGAAGTTGATAGGACCTTGTTTTTAAATTAATCTCATTAGAATCCATTATGCGCTTTGAACCATTTACACGGCTTTGCGTCATTTTTGTCTCTCTAAAAACACCGTAAAACATATGTTGTGCTGCTGGAAAAAAATGATGTAAATTAAGTGTCCTAATGTTCGTTATTTACGTTGCTTTTCTGTGCCGAGAAAATAAGAAATACGAGGATATGAATTGAAGGGACAGAGAAAACTGCTGTATTATATGAATTACGGAACTTTCTTGAGGTGTACAAGGGAAAATCGGAAGACAAAAAATTTATGGAAGTGTTGCGTTAGATCGAAAGAAACTTATCTTTTAATTAATGACGATAATAAACTGAATAATACGAGGCAATGTTGTTTCAGGCACCGAGCGGTTGGGAAAAGTCGAATTATGTTAAATAAGTAAATAAATTTTATACACGGCCGGTGTGTTTGTTGGAGCGATACTTTCGTCGTTTCTTTTTAAATATGGAAAATAACAGTTATGAGTTCCATGAAATTGCAAAAAAATATCTAGAAACGTACTGTGAAACGGTGCGTTGTTAACACAGTAGTAATAAATTTGTGGTAATTTACGAAAAATGGGACTCGACATTTTGAAAACTTTACTGTAATTCATTATTTTTATTCTGTTCCACTAAAAACAGATATGTACTGTTTAGTAAAAATAAAGTGTGTAACAACAGTTTTATATATATTTTATGCAAGTCACGTATAAAGAAAAACGTAGAATAAAAGTCATTGATTTAAGGATTTGAGCTTTTGAATGATATCACTTTTTTATTTTGAATAACGTTTTATTTTTTACGTCTTTGGTCAGCACGAAGAAAATTGATTCTAGTATCTTTGTTCTTTTTGGTGACAATGTGGACAGAAATGAAATTTGAGTGCACTTCATTAAACCATGGTAATTGTGCAGCAATTTCAACTTTGTTTCCAATGGAGCAAAGTTTCAGTTCTTTCTGTATAAAATTTCACTATACATGAACATTTCATATTCTTCTTATTAGAAGATACTTTATTTTTCGCGTGCCGCGACACGCTCGATCGGCTTTGCGGACAAATGCCGCCGCACAAGCGGTTGCTTTGCGCAGCTGCGTTATCACCCGAGCTGACGCAATTATTGGTGTTTCTACTTGTGCTCG
>JABFOX010000847.1:0-14694 GCA_022817665.1 Axea sp. ZL-2020
ATCGTAATTCCGTAATGTCGGTGGAACAGAGATAGGGAGGAACGAAGACGAAAGAAAAGAAAGCCCCACCCTGAGACGCGAAGGGCGGAAACCTATTGGACTCGTGATACAGGTGGATCACGGTGACACACTGGGAGACACGAAAGGGGCAGGTCTGCTCGGGTGACAAAAATACGTGGATTGTCATCAGGGTCGACGAATCAGAGACCCAGGTGTCCCGCAAGAGGACATAGCGCAAGCGCCTTGTCCTCAGCTGGACACGCGGCGACACATCGATCCACGGTTCTACAACCTCAACCTCCGTCTCTGCCTCCGGCAGCCGCCGTTACCTCCAGCTGAACCCAGCGCCTCCTCGTCTTCCTCTACCGCCGCCGCCGCCACCGTCGCCGCCGCCCCTGCCTCGCCATCTCCCGCTGCATCGTCGTCTCCTTTTCTTGATTAAACAGCGCCCGAGCTCCCGCTAAAGCACTATCTGCAGTCGCAGCATGATGAAAAACGACGGTCCGTTGTCTTTTTCAATTCAACGTTTCAATGAAAAAATTCAACATTTGCCAACTTCGTGCTTTTAGACGCTTTAATAGCAGAAATTTTGTCTTCTTTTGGTGGCTCGTGGTTTATAGATTGAAGTACCGGAGAGAAGAAAAATTACTTTTTGTTGAATTATATGAAAAAATAATAATCGTTAATTATAATAGCGTGTACGAAATAATGTTTTAATGGCGTTTATAATTCAAATGTCCTTTTTTGAAAACCATTTTACAGATGTGAAATTATTATTCCACGTTTCAACTTATTCCTCGAGATGTGCGAGAAAGCATAGGAAAGTGTTTTCAGCGTTTGAATGTTTTTTAAATGAGAGTATGAGAAATAATATCTATCGCTATTTTGAAAAAATATTGTCTTATAAAAATTACACTTCTCGAAATAATGTATTAGTGCCAACAGTATTACACTTTAGTTCATGAATATAACTGAAAAATAAAATAAATGTAGAACACTAAATATAATTATTACAACTCCGACTATCAAAAATATTCATTTGATTTTTTGAATTATTGACATTTTTATTTCAAATTAAATTTCAAAATTTCCTTCAATTTTATATTCACAAACTATTAAAGTCATTTGGTACGTAAATATGATTAACCAACCCTATTATCTATTGTATTTATTTTGGTTACCTTTATGTAATAAAATGAAACCTGATTGTCTTTTAAAGGGAGATTCCCCGTGCGGTAATAATAGAAGGTCAGTAACCTTAATGTATTAAATATTACACGAAAGACCATAGTCAATTGCACTGTCATTTGATATGATACGAATAAAGTAGTAATGTAACAAAATCCATAATATAAACTAATGCAGAATTAAATTAACAATCAATGGTCTACCATAAATCTCCATACTTATTATTATTAGGAGCATTTGCAAGGAAATGATAATCTTAAAATGTTTCGCTTATAAATAATTTGTTAATCTCATAGAAATCTGTTTAACGATCTCTCACGTGTATAAATCTATCAATTTAGAACGTATTATTATGCCAACTCATTTCTCAGTGATGTTACACACGGATAAATAGTACATGAGAGGCACAAGCTGGTCAAATAAAAATTATTTGACACATTGATATCATATAGTTATAATTTAAGAAAGAACACTTGTATCAAAAGAAGAACATGGAAAAGAATTTGAGCGTTGGTCGACAGGCTCACTCACGTCTCTCCACGACGACGAGGGGGGTGATATATTATCGCGAAACTACCCACCCGTTCGCATTTGTCTGGATGCTGCCACTTCAAACTACCCCCACTCGTCTTTATTCGAAGAAAGATCCATCTCCATAATGGCCCCCACGCCTCCAGGGTCTTCCCACATGCTCCGTCTGCATTATTGTTAGTCTTGCTGGAAACTTGAACATGCGCATAAAATGCATATGTTCCCTTTTATCTATTTATCCAATTATTTAGTTTACTCACTCGGTAATACCCTTATGCACAAAATTCCACGAATACCTTTCACAAGCTTCTTCTGCAAACAAAATCAGCATAATTACTCGTTTGTATTGTTGTACCGAAAAAACCGTGGTTTACTTCAAGGATTACAAATTTACCAAATTTGTTATTTACTGATAATGAGTAAATATGTAATAAATACAGATTTACAGGTAATTCATCAAAATGATTTTTTTATAGAAGACAATTATGGTCTATATAATTTCTATTTAAATATTTCTTAAACTACGTTAAATATGCTTATGGTTGTATATATTTATGTATATGTTTATATGGTGCGTTTTTATACAAAAAAACATCATCATTAACGACAATATATATAACCATGCATCACAGTCTTATTTTTAGGCATTCAACATTTAAAAAATATATTATAAAGGACATTACATTTCTTTTCTATAAAAAAGTACAAAATCAATGGACTTGCTTGACCAAATATTGTATTAAATATAAGTGAAACATTATTAACCAGCAATTTAGGTGGTTTCAATAACAAAAGAGGTTTGTGTTAATAACTTCTTTCCGCTTAAAATTACTGCATCAAACGAACAAATAGAGTTTTGGTTCGAGATAAATCTTTCTTAATATTTTGCTGAGAATGTATGTGTGCGTATACACACACTCTTTTGGTATAAATAAAAAAAATTTTTTTTTGAAGCAAGAAAATAAACAATTGACACAAGAATAGCATTTATAGAATAAATAAGATTTTGAATGAAACAGAAAATCAGAAAATATCTACATCAATTTATTATGAACTGTGAGCGAACTGTAGTGAATACTCCCCTTCCACCTGTATGTGTAAATTAAATTGCATATTGAACATGTTTTGTTTTGAATCTTTTGGTTATAACTAAAGAACATTTATGCAATTGTCGCATAAATGTAAAATGTAGGATAAACTGTTTTTTTTTGTATAGATGAAATCATACGGTTAAAAATGAGTGTGAAAGTACCCGATAACAAATATGAAATTTAAAATTAATAATTAAAATTAATAATTAAATAAAAGAAATAAAATTTTTAAATTTATTTTAAATTATTTCAAATAATTGACTTTAATTTTTAATAACAAATAAAAATGATTTTTTTCTTTACTCCTATCCAAATCAAACTGTTATGCATTAAACATACATAATAAAACGTGCTATAATATATCAATAATCTATTGATAATATGTATACAATATATTTATGCATAAATATGAGCAATGGCTATTATAATATCTACATATATGGAATATTCAAAACGTTAGACAACTTTATGAGGAAACAATTTATCTCACAGTATAAATGCTAGAAGTGACCTACTTGTCCACGAGAAGAAAACGCATGTATTTATATTTTTTTATAAAATTACGTAATTGTTGCAACTTGCATTTTTATACAAAAGTCAATGAAAAATGTACCTCCGATAAAATAATATGATATATGAAACGCAGCATGATTACATATAATGCAAGTCTTACACATAGACCATTTGCAGTTCATGCTGTTAATTATTCAATCCAAAATGTATTTACATGCTACAAATGTAAAATATCATCTTGCAGGAAGTATTAAATACTCCTCAGTGACAGAAATAAAACTGAAAATAACTTGTAAGCATTATAATTTACTCTTTGAAATGCGAAATAACATAAAACCCATACAAAGTTTGCACAGAGGATCTGAGAAATATTTCAGCGTTCATCACAGTGTTAATTACAGTTAAAATTGTAATTAAAATAACTGAATACAATTATTTTTCTTAGCGAAAGGAAAATGATTATTTTTAATAAAAGAAAACTAATGTTCAATATGTCGAGTCTTAATGCCACTATCTTGGTTATTCTTCGTCGAATTAAATCTCGTGTAAACCACCCTATAGCGTGCAGAGTGGACGTTTCCGTGCGTTCCACTCTACGAATCCTTACCTACTAGGCACGCCAAATGTGTCTTTGGCGACCTCACGATGAGAGTTCTCCTCACAATGTAATTTGGAAATATATCGGTCGAAATTCTCTAATTTCTTCGCTGCGTTCTCACGCCATCCGTCGTTTTTCGTTTTTCGTCTTCCGACGACGATGATTGGCATCTCCGCGTAAAAGAAGACACTTGACACCTATGCTCCCCAGCGCAGAACTCCACGGACCGGATGCTTGATCTGAAAAACAAAATAACGTAATTAGCATAATCACACGCAGACGCGGTCAACAAATTAGTTAAATTTTTGTTTCACCAATTTGAATAAGCAACTTCGATTTTTAGTAATTTAATTCACTCGCAATTTTATTTATTTATTTTTTCGCGCATCAATAAAAAATGTTTGATTCGGATATTAATCATGATTTTCATGCTAGATCAACGGATATCGGATAAATGCAAATGAGTCGAGGCGTATGTAAAAAAATGAAAATTTAGGACAAAGTTGATACGGTACATCTGCCGCAACGAGCTTTCCGCAACCGAGATACGCGCGATACAGATTGTGTTTAAAACGGAGATTTATGGGCGCGGCTGTAACAGGCAACTTTTTTCACGCGGCATCGCCAACGGTCCGCGAGTGGCAAATTAGCATAAGATCCGACACCTGCAACCGCCGAATATTTTGCACGCGACTTTTCTTGACTTTGACAAATGCATTATTCTTATTTAAAAAAATATACTAATAACGAGCAATTAGTGCGTTAATTCAAAATTGAATTAGTTTTAATCACTCTATAATGTTACATTAATTTTTACTTTTTTAATGCTTTATTTAAAATACTTTCATATTAATTTAAATTATCTTCAAGTGAAATAATACATTAATTTGTTGATTTCAAATATCTTTGAATGAAGAAAAAATAAATTTGAAACAAAAAGAAAATAAAAAATATTTGTTAGTTTCAGAACATAATGATATTTAACATAAAATCTACTTTTAAAAAGTATATACTTTAGAAACATAGTTCAAGGCCAGATCTTTTGTCATGAAGATAAGAGCTTTATTTAAAAGAAAATTGTTTTAACACATTATTCATAAAACGACAAAAGCACAATTTCTCTTGTGGTATTTCTGTATAAAGAATTAAAAACTACTATGCATTTATATAAAAAATATCGAAAATCAAAATTTATAAATCCATAATATATTAAATAACTTAAAAGTATGTTTAAATAAAAATGTGTAAATGAATTTAAGATTTGTATAATTGTTTTGTAGAAAAACCTTGTATTCTTATTTTCAAAATTAAATTGTAATTTTTTAAACTTATAACTGAACTCTTAATGTAGAAAATAATTGAACAATTAAAATTTAATGAAATACAATATTGAATTAATAAAAAGCGGATTTTAATATACGTTTAATACATACTATTATGTTGTATAATATATTATGTATTATATAATAATATACCATTTGTAAGTAAATATATTTCCTTGCGTTAACCATTTGAATAATCAATAAATTATAAAAAATGTAATTCGTAATGAAATATCAAATAAAAAAAATATCTTAATATCATAAATATCAATTATCAGCATTTTTATAAAATTATTTTACATTAAGAACCACACATAAAAATTAAATAAAAACGAATTTATTTATACTATCACATTTACTGAAATGAACGAATTTCCAAAATTGAAAATATAGAAAAGTATAAGTACATTGAATATTATAATGTTGAATTCTGTAATGTTTAAACAGTTGAGTAAATTGTAATATGAAATTTTGAACACAGTATAATGATATTGTCATAAGTATGGAAAATTAATTATCGCAGCCGAAAGCTTGTACATTGTTAAATTCATAGGAAAATTTGTGCGATATTTGTATCAATATTTGTAGTGGTGAATTATTTATTCGTGAATTATTGTTTTGTTTGATTTATGATTTAAAAAATCGTAATAAATAAAGTAAACTTGCATTGTTACAGTTCATTATTTCTATTAGTAATAATTTAATATATATTCTGGAAGCAATAATTTAGTACAAAATGTTAATTTTTTAAAAAGAAGATTATGTAAATTTTAAACGCATAAATATTGTGATTGAAATATCTAATAGAAAAAATTATCAAAATAGCGATTGAAAATCCTAAAAAAAAATTGTTTTAATGTAAAAAATTCACTTTTATATTCAACTTTCAAAGTATGATCATCGTTTATTGTGTTCTTAATTCTTTCTTAATCCATTCAGTTAATTCAGTTAATTTTTTATCTGAGATTTAATTCAAAGAATTTAGTTAAAATTTAACTTAAAATAATATCGCATCTTGCGCGAACAGAGGTACACTATAAATTACGTCGGAAATGAAGACAACTCAAAATGCTATTGGAAAAATGGTATGTCGAATTTAAGTGGAAATTGTTTTGTTATTTATAGATAATACCAAAAATGAAATTTATAAAAAGTGTTAAACACGATATGAAAAAAGGATAAAATTTTTTTTATGATATTTGTATACAAGGTGTCGAATTATATACACCCAACATAAGTTATAATGAATATTAATTTAAATAATATAAATAAAAATGACACGTTAAATAAATAAGTAAAATAAATTAAATTTTATAACAAATTATAGAATATGTCAAAAATTAGAAACAATCTTTTTAACATTCTTCTTATACTCTTTTTCTTCTTCATTTCTCAAATTAAAGAAAATATTCTTGTTGTATGTATGAGGCAATTTGCATTACCAAATAACTTTAACTGCACGGAGAGAATTTTTCCATGATTATTTACAAACATTTCTAATAAATATGAGATATGATTTTAAACAACGATATAATATGCATGATTAGTTATTACTTTTAAAAAAATTGCATATAAAAACTAACTACTTGCTGGTAAACTTAAAGAAAATTATAAATCATTTTTTTTTCTTTGTATATATTCTCATTTTTACTCGTATATCTTATATTTTAAAATTAAAACTTTACCATCTAAGATATTTCATTAAATTGAAAATCAGTATGTTCAAGTGTATTATGGACAATAAAGATATTAACACGTTCTATGAAATGTGAATTCTTATAATTATTACTAAGATATTAAAAGAAATATATAAATAATTCATACTTAATATTTCGTTTTATACAAAGTGTTTATTTTAAGTTAACAAATACATCTTTAATATTTTCAAGTAAGGCGTCTGCCTGTATAAAAATTATCCTCTCCCACCACCCCTAAAGATCAAGTAGGGAGTAGCTTTGACATTTCAAAGGGGAACTCTCAGTTTTTATTGTGAATTTAAATTCTGTGTTACAAAATACATCAAATGTATTTAAATACTTTTTTTAAAATTATGTTTTATTCAATAATTATGATAATTTAAAGTTACAATTTAGATCGAGCAAGAAAGGTTAAGAAATCTGAAAATTGATTCTCTCTCGATCTAATAGCTGTAAATGATCGATTTAACCTTTTATAACTTTTAATTAAAGTTTAATTAAAAATAATAACTCAAATTCAACGGATTTTGTGACATAGAATTCGATTCCACAATAAAACATTGAGGTTCCCATTTGAAACTTCCAAAAAAAAATCCAAAAATAAAATAAATTCAATACTGAAGACAACTAGAATATTAAATTAATAATTAGATTAAAAATTTCATGTTTAAAAAATACCATATGCATTTATAAATATTTCGAAATATGTATCTAATGTTTATTGATAAATTTGATAATATGATAAATGATAAATTTTGACGATCAAGTCAAAATAATAATAGTACGGCACTTCATTTCGAAACTTCTTTACTGTCAAATCAAAAAAAATTTTTTGAATAAGTTTCGAAACAAAATGCTTAGATATAAATTCATGCTTACGGTAATTAACATTCAGCAACACAAATTATGTGTTACATACAAAAAAAATTTCCTTTATTAAAAAAAAAATATATATATATATATATATACACAATACTAAAAAAAAAAAAAAAATTTACTTAAATGCCACATACACAACCTACACCTTCATTTATTTTTACTTTAATTTTCTTTATCATTTTTTTTGTATTTTTAACTAATAAAATAACTGACAAAATACTCGTTATAAATTCGTGTTCGTACCTTAACCCAGTGAAAGAGAAAGTTTTATTAAGAAAGAAATTAATTTTTTTTTGTTGAATACTTTCGTCTGGTATTATTAAAGCGGTGTGTATTTTCAAATTGTATAAGTTCAAATGTACGCAAAAAAATGCGCATCATTAATTGTGTTGCAATTTTTTTTTATTATGTATTACTTTTTCATATATTTTACCTTTATTCTTGTTTGTGAATGGTCGAAATTATACTATGAAAAATTGTAACTTTGTGTACAAAATGAAAGTTTTGTTTTCAAAGATTTTGTAAGGAAATGATTTTTCTTTTGTTGTGATATGTTAAATTCAATGTGATGTTTTGTTATCGAAAAGAAAAGTACGTTGATCATTTTGATTTATGATAGCACCAATCAGAAACCCATTTGTCACAGTAATTAATATTCAAATAAAGTGTGTCACAACTTAATGTAAATATGAAACGCGAATATTGCATCTTATAATAAGAATTTTGCTGGGATTTCGGATTACTACCATGTGTACACAGTTCGCTTCCGAATACCGCGTATTTACGCAACATCTCTCGAAGACGACTTTGGAAATTAGAACCTTTCTCATCACCGAGCGGAATTTCAGTGTCAATATTGAATCCGCGGAACGTAAACGCATCTGATAAACTTTTGTCGCGTGTAATATCGCGCTCCGCGTATTATTTGCTAAACTTCTTTACTCGATCTCTGAACGTGAATTGGTGAATAAAAATTACTTCATTTTAAATTTTCTTTTCTGATTAAAATATAATTTTGGATTAATCAACAGTCTGTTAAAAAATTAATAATGAACATTTATGTGATTTCAAATGAAGTGAAACTTATGAAAATCGATTAATTAAATTTTGGAACTTTGAGCATCAATTTATGACAGGACAAAAATTGATTTTTTATTTTAATCGCTCATTTTTATACTTTAAAAATAAACACATATGATATGTTTAATTAAACAATAACTACAATCTTAAACTCCCTGTAGATGGATTTTATAACATTAAAAATTATTAACTACTTAAATGTCCACAAATGTAATTTTGTATTTGCATTTTTAAATTTTTACTTTATGTCTTTTAAATTAATAAAACAATAAAGATGAATAAATTTAAACATTTGAAAAATAAATTATTCAAATACGTCACTCTGAAAGTTGTTATTATTATTTAATCTTCTAATTATGAAACAGCATATTAATATGAATAAAAACTATTTATGATGGATATAAATTTTCATATGCTGATTTTTAGCTAACAGATATTTAAATGTAAAACAGTTTAAGTTTAAATTATACAATTTACGCTCCAGTACTGCCGAATTAACAGTAAACTTTTTTGCTATGGATGATATAATCCAAAACGTAACATTTAAAATAAACATCTTAATGACCTTAATTAAAAAAATTAGTATTGGGATTAAAGCATTTATAAAACAATGATTATAAGTTGTGTTAAATTGAAAGTAACGAATTTTTTAATAACTTGAAAAATTTATTCTAAAATGCAACATTTAGACACTTTTGTCATACAAATAGCCATGTGTAATAATTTCAATCAATTGTTAAATAATGAATTAAACATTCATAAACAGTTTCTCATAAAATCATTTGTCTAGCTGAAAAAATATAAGATTTGACAGATATTAGAAAAAGTTCCGGGCCAAGCATTCCGGTCGCGAAAAGAAATACACGGTATCGATTTGGGATGTGAAAAGTTAGAGTCGCTGAAAGCAAGTGCGCCGTTCTCGTAAAATATAATAACATCTTTCTTCTCGTTATAGAAAACGAGGTCTAGGCATGAAATACGAGTTTGTGAGTACGCGTACACAAAGCGCCGGAGTCTTGCGTGCGTTCGTATATACATAAGATAGCCGGTCATTGGCCATGGGTACTTATGAGGATCCGTAATGTGCGGTTGGGGTGTAGCCATGGTTGCAGCGCTCGGTTTTAATATATCGAGGCTGAAGTAAGAGTACATCTCATACAGGCCTCAAAAGTGCTCATAAAAATGTAATCAGGCGGCCTCGTAACGAACATTTCCTATGACAACTTGATGGGATGAAGAACATTATAACCTTTGAATAAAAGCATCCTTTTTTTTTCTTTTTTTTTCTCCCCACTTAAAGAATTTACGCTGTGCAAATTTATTTCCTCGTGAATAATTTTGAAATTATATTTTTTATTCGCAATGTGCTTAATTAAAAAGTTACTTCTATTTAAGTATAATATCTTTTACTCTAACAGTGTGTATCAACTTATAATACAATAATAATTAATATTTCAATCAATAATATCAAATGGATTATTAAATTATAGATTGTTATTGATGCAGAAAATGAAGTAATGATCAAAAATTGTATTATATGCACAAAAAACGGTAATTTTAGAAAATTTTCAATCGCTTGAAAATTGTTGTATAATATTTAATATAAATAAAATTTCAGCTTTTGTTTATTATTCACACATTTGAATCATACCATAACATCGATATTTCATTTTGTTGTGCTTGATAGAATTATTCCAAGTTTGAACATGTTAAAAATATTTATTAGTATTGTTCTATAGCAAAATTACAATGTCAAAATAATAATAGCACTAAACTGTGGTTACATATCTGAATAATTCAATTATTTACAAATTACGTATGAAAAGCAAAAACAATAGCAATGAAGCTATCCTAAAGAACAGTTAATATTTGATAACATTACAGTAAAATATACATGATACTAAAATCATTTCCGTCGTAATGTGCTATAATTGTAGCAGTACACGTATGCACATGAAGAAAATGTCAGATGTGTTCAATGAGAGTAAAACAACTAAGAGCATTTACAATAATAATAGTTCTAGTTCTTCATATTACATACAAATGTCATATATAATATGGTCGAATATTGTTTGCCTGCTGTTCGTTGCTCATATAGGGCCAACGGTGACCAAGCATGTGCCCATATTACACATTTAGTCAGAAAAGTATTCGAAATTGTTGAATAAAATACGATTTTCAATTAATCGAAACGATTTATTTCGTCAACTTTAAAACAGGCTCCATTTGATGCAACACAAACGTGCCAGCGATTTTTCCAATCTTGGAAACATTTTTTATTGGCGTTTTCCAGGATTCAATGCAGTCACAATTGTTGCTCTGTGCGATGGTGCAACGTCGTTGTGCACAGTTTTCTCACCGTTTTCTCACACAAACGCTTCAATACGACCAAATAATATTCTTTATCGACTCTCTGTCCTTCCGCAACAAATTCATTTTTCACCAAACCACGAATATCGATCAAGATGATTCCCCGCTGCTTTATTGACTGAATGTATATGTATGTATATAATAAATAAAAGTAACGTTAAATCTGTCGTTCATAACGTTACTGTTGTCACCAAGTGTCAGTTGATACCATCGGTTCAATATTGATAATCATAGTTCAGCACTGACTTCTAGTTATCTACTGGCCATTAATTAACCAAAGGTTGGTACGATCACGAAAACTCGTGTATGGCCAACACGAAACTTTGTTACTTTTTGATATTGATCCAATCGTGTCTCCTATTATCATGCCACTCAGGGCTTGATTGTCAACTTCGATAACAGATCGACATTTCTGCATGAATACAGACGGTTGGATAAAAGTGTTTAAAAATTCAACTTTGTTACATACAAAATTGTATTGTTATCTAAAATAAAATACATACATAGTGTTAAAAAAATGAAAGTCGAAGGTGAAAATAATATTACAACAGAACAGACATAAATACACAGTCGAATGGATAATCCGTATTCGGAGTTATTTTAACGAAAATGCGCCAGTACGACACTTAGCAATCGTTCCCTCCTTTTCCTTTATGAATTTGTATACACGTGAAAAGAGATGAAATATTAATATTATATCGACAACAAACTCCAGGCAACGTGTTTGAACAAACCCTGAATACAAAGTTGGTTCGCCCATTACATTTTCTTTCATTGGATATAAATTTAAGTTACCGACATAAAATGTGTTAAAGACAACATTCGTGTGTAGCATGTTCAAAATGTAAACCGAATTATTAGATAAACATAGTTCAGTAACGATACAACAGTTTCTTGTCGTTGTTTCGCATACGAGCAAATGCTTTCAGCTCGAATCTAAAATACACCAACGCTAGAAACGTGGGTTCTGATCCTACTGCAAACACAGTTTTTAATGGAATAAAAAATTTCATTAAATTTAATGGATACTTGTAAGATTTCATTCATAAAGTCTCGCAACGTTTCATTCAGATAAGTTTAATGCATTTCATAAAATATCATTAGTAAAAGGTGGTTATTTCATAAAATTATTATTCAACGACTCTGAAATCACACTTTCTACTATGTTAATTATTTCACTTTTGTTACAAAACTTATTTTTGTATTAACAATAGAAGAATACGCACTTGCAAGATTTGACAAGATTGTTTAATTTAATATTATATTTGCAAAATTTGGCGTAAATCGATTCAAGCAGAATAGGCGAATAATTAAGCAAAAGGAGAAAAAGCAGAAATGTTCTTAAATTTGTGGCCGCGTTAAGTTAGAAAAATTTTGTTCAATTTCAATTACACTCGAGGCTGTAAGAAGTTCATTGAGCATTACGCAGAGCAATAGCGCAAGACAAAGCGAAGCAGTATCCGAAGCGAAAGCGACTACGGAGTGCTGATTGGATTTAATCCGTTTAATTCGGAGAATGAGTTTCAGTGGACCATTTTAATTCGAGCGCGGCCATCGAAGAAGAATTCTTAACTCGACCAGCCGAGTGCTTTAATTTATTCTCTTGTTTCCTTCCATTGAAAAATGTACGCACAACAAGGAAAATTTTTCAATCCTATTCGATATAATAAACAAATCGAGCGGAGTCGAACTCTCGCGAATAAAAGTTTCAGTGCAACAGAAGGAGAGTTTTAATCGAAAAGTGCAACTTTGGAAAATGAAGTTCCGACTGAACTTAACAAAGACTGAATTAGCTGAAAGTTAGTCATTGTGTTCCGAGACTTTTCGTCGAAGAAAAATGTTAATTTGAATTAAGATAACGCAGATGTTCGATAGATTCTAATCAATTCTTAAAAATTCGCTTTATTCCCATCATCCACTTCGTGTCTCAGTTTTGGTAATTGATTAAATTAACTTCATTGATCAACGTGCTTATTAATCGATTAAATATAGTCGTTAGTCGTAAAAAGTATGTTGATCTACAATAGAGCCACTTAACGGACGCACGCCTTTCATCCAAACCGAGGTTTGTGAGTAAAAATGAATCAAGAGCGACCTAATTGTTAGGGAAAGTCGATAAATCATGGAGAATAATCAGCGTAGATAAGAAAATGCGGCAGCGTTTGGCAAAATGTACGTCGTGGAAAACCACTGATAAATTTATCGTCGACGTCAGACGTATCTGGTTGTTCTGAATTCTCCACGCTCGACTGTCCATGTGACTCATGTAAAACGGTACATGTGTATTGGTCAGATGCTTGCTCGCATTTCTCGTTCACTAATCAATGCTAATTTGATGCTTTCTTGTAATTGATTAAGCACACGCGGCCCATACTCGAAGCTTCCTCGCGCTCATTTCGCTAGATAGATGTCCACTGACGTCATGCAGTTTCGACACAGTTTCGATTTCCAATTCCTTATGATGCAATTTTATGTTTCTGTTTCATTACATGTAAACTATGTTAAATAACAGATTTTTGGAATCCATTTTTTTCGTAGAAGCTCTCATATTTTGTTTGTTTCAAATTTTTTGTCGTTTCAATTAATTATAAATAAATATATGCGGTTCTATGTGTGATTCTGAATTAAATAAGCATGAATTAATTAGTGTAGCATTGAATGCTTGAAACATTTGTTTATCTGCAAAGTTCAAAGCTTAAATATATTCTACAAAATAGCAAATCTTAGATTCGTTAGTGAAAAAACAACTGTCAGATTTCAATTAATCGGATCACAATTCTAAGTTTTACTACAAATTTTTAATCAAAGTTTAAATACAATCTTTTAAATGAAAATAATGAATTCTGATGGCACTAAAATGTATATTATTAAAATATAATGTATTCCTAAAATTACATTTTTATTACGTATATGTGTTTATTTTTAACATTTGAGAATACGTTTTATTAGGATTCTAATTAGAACAGTTGAATTGGCAAATCAAAACCAAACAATGCGCGTAGTTAAAGAATTGTTTGTAATGAAACGTAAAAAAAGCAGAATAAACTTTGAATTATAAGGAGATTTTTTTGTAAAGCAAAAACACATCTTTCTGTTTGAACACCGAAATGAACTCGTTACCAAATGAAGCATGTAAAGATATAATACGAAATTGGAAGAGAGATCAAGAGAATTGGCAGTGATACCGGGGACCATGAGATTGGATTGAAAATTAATCAGCAGCGTTTCCGCGTTGTCTGCTTCGAAGCGCGGAAACATCGAAGAGGACGCAACGAGAATTACGATTTCGACCGGAAGTGAGAAACTGCCGAATGTTACTATCGATTGAACAACCAGTCGTAGAGCTCGAAATTAAATTGGTTACTTTAGTCGACCATGTTCCTCGAACTTTGCTCGATTTTTTTCCTTCGGTCTGTCGACTGTGT
>JABFOX010000848.1:0-14690 GCA_022817665.1 Axea sp. ZL-2020
TGTTAAAGAAAGGTATTTTACGTTTATTGTTTTAGGACGCCCGTTGTCCCCTTCAGGTAGCGAGAATAAGTTTGTCAAGCGTATCGAAATAAGACGATTTAGGCATGTAATTGCCATATCGTAACATTATAATAAATATTATAAACTCCGGAGGAAAACGATTTAATAAATATTTAGTGAACCACCTAAGTGCATTTATCACTTGTACGTATAATTAGCCAATGTATAAGTTTGCGTATACGCCATATTTCTTTTTCGCCCCTTTTTTTCTTTTTATTTTTCTACCCTTATATATACATTTTTTGTTTTCATCTCCCCATACTAATATTTCCAAATTATAATAAATAATTGCAATACAAATTCGCTATGAAAAGAAAAGTCTTCATAAATGTCAGCTATAATATTTTAAATATACCGCATAATGTAGGAAAGGTTGCAACGTAGTAGAATTTCATTTATTCAAGCTCAATTTATCTATTTTGCGTATCTTGTTGGAGGTTTCTACGTCACCCGACGCATAAGCTTGGATAATATAGAAAAGCGGACTATGACAAGTCAAAACATGTACGACAACAATAGAACGTTTGTTAATATGTTTACAGCAATATTAATCTACGATGACTGTCTGAAAATGTATTAAATTGTCCGAGGAAGAAAAGCCGATTATAACAACACCTTTTAAGGCATTAAAAATTACCATTGAGTAGGTGCTCATTTTAAAATATATTTGTCATCAGTTTTAAGACATTTTCATTATAATTGTTTGTGCTATGTTGTTTAACAAATTCATTATTTTCAAAGGTCAAAAGTTGCGATCTTCATTTTGAGTCTGTTTTATTCATATTCCTGTATTTGACACTATAATGAACGACTTAAACAAGTATAAACTGAGGAATAGCAAATAAATGTATTTACGAAAAGAACAACCAGAAATAATGTGAATAAAGTTTCGTTCTTATAAAAATTGACGTCGGTAAAATTAACGAATTCCAATGGCTTGAAATTTAAAATACAAATTCCATCCTGTATAGTATATTTAGTTGGAACAGAAATGCATTGATTTAACATTTTATTTTAATTAAAATTTATGTTCTTGTATAATTTTTATTCCATTCTTGCGCATTGTTATTAACAAATTTTACATGAAAAAGTAATAATGCTAACTTTTTATGAGGAAAGTGTAATTCATGCAGCAGGTAGTGTTTTACTGTAAAAAACAACAGCAACAACAAAACACAATTATGTTCCTCAAGCAAATATTTACAATAAAACCATTTGGTTGATCAAACTGAAAAGAACAAGTTAAAAGGGAATTTAAAAACACGCAATAAATCGCAACATTGTGAAAAGCAAATTCACAATTACCATGAAATTTATTTCGATTCTGGATATGGAATCTTACGCGTGGAGAAAATGTCTCGAATTCACTCAATTTAAAAAATAGAGATATTCGGAATATTGCGAAAGCAAAGAAAGGGCCTTTTAACATACGGCGCGTTAAAAATACAATAATTCCTTCTAACGTTAATTGGGAAGTCAGATTAATCAAGAACAAAGTGGTTTTTAATCGGTGTGTCTGTCCATATCTTTTATAATTATGAATTGTTTTATAAATTAATCCTATGAAACATTTAACAACAAGCATAATTCTTACTTTAAAAAAATAGCAAAAATGTACGCCTGTGAATGAATAAACATTGAACGTTATCGTTTTCAACACAGGTCGAAAATCTCTTTTCACTGCTCCTTAAATCACAAAGAACATCTTCGTGCACGAAGTATTAAACGAAACCGCCATACTATGGGACAATATTTGAATAGTTTTTGTTGCGAACAATGTTTCTCGAACAAAAGAAACGTCCGTTTGAATTAAAAATCAAAATTCTCGCAAAAACTTTGGCCTTAAAAGCTGAATGTTCCCATTCGTTGAACCGAGAATCTTCTAACGACGACCACTTTGGTTTTCTTACAGTCCAACCAACGTCCATCCGCGTGATAGATGAAGACACGAAGCAGACACTCGAAAGCGGTCGGGTTCTCGGACCAATGAATGAAGGTTCGACTATCACGCTGAGATGCGAGAGCGCCGAAGGAAGACCCGTGCCGAGCGTCGAGTGGTTCAACGGAGACAAGCGTATTGAGGGTGAGTATTTCGATTTCCGATAGCGTCGGGGCACGGGCAAAGACGGAGAATTGTGAAGAGAAAAAAAAAAGAATTCTTTTTCTTTTGCTCTTTTTGTTCTACCAAATTGCAGCGTCTTTCTCATTCGATCCGTTCGTTGTCTTCCTCTATCCACCGACTCTTTTTCAAATTTTTCTTTCGCTATTCCGAGCAATGGCTTCTTATGAAATTGTCTTTCAGCGGAGAGCTCGTCGAAGGCGGAAGAGAACGGTGTCGGCGTCGGTAGCAGTGTGCTGCATTTACAGCTCTCGCGCAATGAATTAGGCGCCACCTTTACGTGCAAAGTTAACAGCATAGCGCTTCTTCAGCCACTCACGATTGACATTAAATTGGATGTTCACGGTACGTAGTTCCTTTATTACAGTAGAATGTTGAGTAGAGTTGTTTTGATGGTGCCACATTGAAATTTCGAAAGAATTTAATTACAAATAAAAACAAGTTGAGTGGATCAATAAAAAGAACAAAATTGTGGAATTCCGTCTCAAATGATTAAGTTATGAAATTCGCATTTGTGAGGTTTATAAATGATCTTCCTCGATGACGTTGATAAATGATTGCGATTTTAAATTATTCATACGAATGATTAGTACGAGTTATATTCGCTAATGATCTTATTAGATTAGCTTTGTAACTAACTATTGTATGAAATTTTAATACGTCATCTTAAGTATTGTTTATAAATTAGAGCATTACGAAGCATTGCGTGGATTTTGCATTGTTTTTTAAATAGTCCTTTGCTGTTTTATTATTAATTGTTTCACTTCACAAAAACAGTTATTTTTATTTCAAACAGCTGTGACGTCTTTCAGCTAAAATTATTTAAACTAAAAATGACAGTTCTGATTTAATATGATTTCAAATCAGTCAGTCAATCAATCGGATGATTAAACATTTATTGCGGTATTATTATCACCAAAACGAATATTAAAATAATTAATTCCAAATAGTCACGTTTTGTTAATACAATAAATTAGTGCAATGAACTTTTTGTTTGATTCTAAATAAAGTAATTAAATAAATAAACTGGATAAAAAATTCCACATCTTCATTAATCTAATGAAAAATAAATACCGTGCTGTCAAAAGGATGATGCATTAATCTTTATTAATTGTTCTGAATTATAATTCGGGTAAAAAGATTAATATATTGTTTAGTGTTGTATTTTATAATATTGAATATGGTTTAATATGTCGAATTTAGTTTCACACAATGTATAATGATATAAATCAGGGGAAAACTAATAGTCGATATGTGAATATTTAAAATGTTAAGAAAAAATATAGAAACGTTAAAAATGCTTTGAAATAATTATGAGTACATGAATTTTGGAATTTACGCAAGTGATGGGGAAAAATTTACATAACATTTACATAATATGGAAATCAGCTGGGTGCCTTCAATATCGAAAAATTTTCATTTATTGCATACATGTTTTTATGCATATATAAAATGCTAAAGGAAAATACTGGAAATACTCATAGTACGAGAGTTCTTTTATAATTCAATATTTAGCTTTACATCGAGAGCACTTCAAACTTAAGTCGATATTATACTATTTATATTTAATACAATTAAGATATTATTCATTGAATTATGTAATCATTTCTTACAAGTTCATGATTTCAAAGGGAATTATAATGCAAAATTCATCATTTTCTGCGAAATTTGATCATACTTTTTGTAAAAGAAAATAAAAATATCGAGTTACAGATCTTGTCATAAGTAACATAAATTTGTTTATGGCAGAATCTGTGAATAAATATTTTATCCACAGTAACAATATCTCATTTTTACAAACAAAATTAACTAAATTCAATTTCTAAGTTGTGCGACATCAAATGAAAATGTAATGGAATTATGTACTCGGCAACGTGAGGAAGTCAAAACATTAAGTATTGCGAGAAAGTCTGTTTTTTCGTGATTTTATTTTTTGAGATATACGCGCAAGGCACTTTAGTAAATTTTACTGCACAAATTTAAAAAAATCTACGTAAGCGTTAGATATGAATTGCCATGGCTGTATCTGTCGTAGAGTTGTTATCACGGTACTTGTCGGAGAAAAATAAAAAATGGCATAATATGGTAAATTCCATCATGGTAGACCTAGTTTTCATTTCATCGCAATTTATATTTCATTGACAATTATTAAAATATTTTTTTATAAAAATTTAGCAGCAATATTGCTAGAGACTTTGAGGTCTGATCTTTCAATTATAGAATGCAATTCTTCTGCGCGTGTCATATTTCTCTTTTCTTGATTTTTGAGGTGTATTCGGGATTTATTTTAACTGTAACATAAAATGTGGCAAGTTTATGTCAATTTCCACAATAGCATTTGTGTTATATATTACGACAGTAATGTACCTTGTAACTTCAGGTACGTTATTCCTTGGTATTACATTTGTAAGTAGAATCAATATAATTGGATTATTTCGTCCATAAAGCAGTCATTTGTCATAAACTACAAAAAATTCGCTTGTGACATATCAGCTTTTATTATCTTTCATTTGAATCTCTTTATCATCTCATATTTAAATTCATCTACTTACGGTTAATTTAAAGCACTTTTTACTTTTAGTGGTATAACCATGTTTTAGTAGTTTTTCAGTGCGACTATGTAGCAACCACAAAACATCTCGACGAGCTGTATTTTTGCGGTCTTGTCAGAATTTTTTACTTCTGAATTCTGTGTTAATTTTCGCTAGAAAAGAGTTTGTATCGCGAGCAAACAGTCTCTGTTGCATCACTTAATGATAGGACGAAAAAAGAAAAGAAAGGTGGTTCGCACGATTACCATCTTCAGAGGGACACTTCCTACTTACAAGTTCTTCATGTTGATGACCGATGTCAGTATTGCGGAATACCAAGTATGTCCCCCCTAGATGAAAGGAAAATTTAAGAAGAAAATGAAAAATAGGATTGCCATGTTGGACATTTTTATTGAAGTCGTGAATTTTAAATGTATAACGGAGAATAAAATGAATTTAAATATTAGATCTATGTGAAAAGGTTGGAAAAATTCTGTTGAGTATCAATGGAAAAAAATCGCTCAAAAAATGTCTTGTTTATGAGGATAATAAAGGATAATAAAGTGAGAATAAAAGTATATTGAGAAAAAAATTCAATTTTAATTGAAATTTTGGAACTACTTTTCATTTGAGCTTAGAAGAAAGATAATAATGTGTTAGAACAGCGACAGAAAAAGTATCTTGATTAATTAGTTTTATTATGGCAACACTATTTTGTTTATATGTATTATATTGTATTAGTGATCAGATCCTTTTAGAAGGTTTTAAGCATCTCAAATTTCTTGTGTATAGTATAATAATTACCAAGAGATTTGACCATCATACAATGTAGTAATTATCAACTAACAAGATAAAATTCCAAGTTATAAAATGATCGATCAAATGGCGACTTGTAAAATTTAACGAAAAGATATTTTATGCATTTATTTAGTTAGTTAATGCCAGATTTCTTCCTGATGAACACATTTTTGGTAAACTTTTGTATATTAATTATATCTTTTGGTGCACCATTTTATTTTAAACTTTGTGCAGATTTAGAACTTTGTTCCTTAATGCATCACTCCATGTAAGTGCATCATAGATGATGATTGTTTTATAATCAAGCTAGTGAATAATATTTTTTTATTGGATAAGTTAGAGCGAAAGCGATGATTTAAAAGTGAGGAGAGTTATGATCTCATAGCTAGAGCTTTTATTCTGGTGTCATGTTAAGAAAGTTGAGATATTTATCTAGATAGACTCCGAAGTACTTGGCATAGAGTTTATTAATCATTAACGTTCTGTTGTGGGTAAATCTGAGCTTTTTTTAGAGCGTCTTTTTGGTGAAAAGTACTTATTCGGATTTGATTGCAATTATTCTCCAATTTCAATCGCGCAATATTTTGTATTAATATTGATTTTTGATACACAAATGTTTTACCTTTTTTGTATCAGAATATTTTACTGTTGTTACAATATTGTTTCAGTACTGAATTTCTATTATCGAAATATCATACTGAACCAACTTTGGTTCATTAGATAATACTGGCAAATTTATACTAAATTTGCACATTTCCATATAACACGATGATAATATCTTTCACCTTTAAGATAATTCTGTAATGATTTAACGTTTTCATTAGAGATCGAATTTACAGCGTATCCTAATTTCATATTATATTGAAGCACTCAAATACTCTTGCATTATTTAACTATCGATTGCATAGATAGGAGATCAATCGAAGTTTTAAATTTACGGTAATTTGGTACACTATCTGATTATTATAATTTTCCTACGAGGATATTAATTCTTACTATTCCTTTTTCCAATTATATTCACATGAAATAAATTAAGTTAAACTGAATATCGAAGGAAAGTGATTATTTCAGTTACCCACAATAGTTTTAATTCTTTGTAATTTGTGTTTTATAAGTAACATCTATTATGCATCTTTATTTTATCGTATATATTTTATATTTATCAATTTCGGTCGGTTTCATACATAGATATTTATAATCTAAATATGCATTAAAAGAATGCACATCTGGATTTTCAGTTGTAAAATGACACAAGTTCAAAATAAACATGATTGTAGAATTTGTTAAATAAGATTGATTGAATTTTTCAATTTACTCAGCAAACCAACCTTCCGAATTAGTGAGAGAGAAAAAGAAAAGATAAAAACTATGAATAGGTATAATTCATATAAGTGATAACAATGCAATTCTTTGTTGAGAACTTTTCTTTATTATTTCTGAACTGACTTGCAATCTAAATAAGCAAAACCATTCTCCCGTTAATTTGGACGGCCGCAATGACCGTTAAAATGTCGAATAAACTAAAATATAAATATTAATTACAAAGAAACTAAATATCAGTAACTCCGTGACATTAGCCATTGTCCTCCCCTTAAGAATTCGGTTTTTGTTTCCATCTCCAAAAAACGAGTAACAAACTATAATAAAACTGTACAATGTTTTCGGAATTTTCATGGAAAAATAACAATAATTGTCATTCTTCATAAATAAATTTTGATGAGAATATTCATATATTGACGTAGTAAATAATCCTTGTTAAAATACTTTGTAACGTTCTGTTTTGTCGGCTTATATAACTCATATTTAAACTAGTTTAACCACTTAAAATAAAATTTGCATTGATTATAAGATGAATGTTGGAAGGTGGTTTGAAATATTTTCCTTTTACCAGTTATTCATAATTAATTTTCATTAATAAACTTTCTAAATAAAGATAATAACAGCTCCTCAAGAATAACTATTTCGTATAATCACAGAAATTGCACGAATCTTATTAGTTTTAACTTTGTTGGTACGTATCCCGCTATTATAAACTTGACTATTTCTTCCGTTAATCCTTAATCATTAGAAACTTCACACAATAAATCTTTTTAATTGAAGCCTTTTTAACCTAAGAAGGATTATCATCAGATTCCAGACCAAATTAAATTCAAAATGCAGTAAATTATAGAAGAAAAAGGTAAACCGTACAACGAAGAGTAACAGCTTAGTCCGGTATTGCTAATAAATCGGTTCTATTACCGCATTAGTTGCAAGTAAAATATGGTCATTTTTATGCATAATTTCCAAGTGGCGTTCTGCTTGCAGTTAATCTTACCCGATATACTCGCACACAAAGCACTTAATCTTCACATAATAAAATGGCAGCTTAAAAGCTACGTCATGACGTAAAACCATAGTAAACACGATTACTGCGTTTCCCCGGATGCAGCATTACATATTGTAATGTTTCTATGACAATTAAATGACAGCAATTTGCAGTATTGGCTTGGAAATAATACCAGTTCTCCTCGAAATAAGAGTGCTTCGTGGCAACGTCTAGTAAACTTTAATTACCGTTCACTAATTGCCGCTTTTACGTATTCATAAACAAAATGAGACAAGTTTTCAATTGCCGGACGTTTATGTTCTTATGGGATTATACGCGGGTTTATGGAGATTGTTTGTGAAAAATTGTTTCGACCTGCATAATGCACAATTTATTAACGTGTACGATTCAGATAAACAGAGCATCGTTTGTTTCATACTTTCAGGGTTTCAAATAACAAGCACATTACTTTAGTTTATAATGAATTCGGATCATGAAATATATTCATGAAGATTTTAATTCATTTTGAACATTCATGCGTAGTTTTCATCACTGATCTTGACGATTATGAATCATTCTGCGGAATTATTAAAATTCGTTGTAATTTTTTTTAATTTCTTACCAGGAAAACGGTTACCATATTCGTCGAATTGAAAATAATATGTGTGTAAATATTTGCAAAATATGCTTCGAAACGTGCAATGTTCACTGTTGTTGCATGTGCGAAATACAAATTGAGATCATTAACGACACTAAGAGAGGAATAATAATAATTATAATAACAACAACAGTTATTACTGTTGCTGTTGTTATTTAAGAATCATAAGATGAAAATATAAGAACAATAAAGAAATGATAACTCTGACTTTTCTGTGAATGAAATTTGTACTTGACACTAGTACATTATAGCGTAGTGATATTATTTGTTATATGCGATTTTTTTGTTTTCAATCAAAATTTATATAATGTCTTCATCATCACATAATATCATAATAATATCACATAATATCACATAATATCTTCATCTTCAACACAATATCAATAGTGTTACAAATTAACAACACAGTAGTAAGTCCAATTAAGAAATCTGTGTGTGACTCTTTTTTATGAAATATATGTACCTTATCATTAAGAAATCTCCGAAAAATTCGACTAATTATAAAAAAATACCATATTTAAAATTTGAACTAATATACTTCTGACTTACATATATATGTCGTGCATGGTAATTAAATACGCTTGGTGAGTAGAAAATGTTAAATAAAAGGACAATATCACTAAGGAGTTAAAACTCTAGTCTAGTAGGTCAAGAAAGACCGATTCAGCTTTCGCACATGAAACTTCCTTATAATTAGCCAAATGGTTGTCAAGTTTTTTTTAATAAGAGCATAAGAGAAAAAGTCAGAATGCGACAAAGATGCAGATTATATGTTAGAATGATTCTTTTCTCAACATATTGTACACGGTTCAAATAGTCCAGTAAGTGTCAGGAGACATGAGTAGTAAAACGTCAAGTCCAGAGTAATTTTCATAGTCGTTTCCGTACTAATACTGTACTGTATTACAATCTGTTTTTAATCTAGTCAAATTTACAGGCACATTTCTCACACTAATTTTTTCATGCAGGTAATTACTCGAGCGTGACTGCTAAACATGAAGATAAAATTCATAGCTAATGAAATTATGTTAAAGCAATAACAAAACAAAATAATATTACACTCTGATATTGATCCAAAGTGCAATGCCAACGATTTTCTACCATTCTTTGATATTAATCACTACTACCTTTTTTTGTAAGCTTGTTTTTATTTCAACAGCTGATGTTCATCAAGTGATGTTCTAATAGTAATTCAAGATAATTTCTGTCGTACTCTGGTCTCTTGTCTGTAATTTGTTTGCCAATTGTATAGTAGTTGTAAATCTGTAACATTCAAAAAACAAATCATCCTAGTAATGATTCTGTTCTGTGATTTGACAAGCAGCCCAGTTTAATATTAAATGAATCGTAATGAAAGTTTTCACCAGGGATCTACCTGGTGAATTTTACTACAAGAATGTAAATATTAGAAATAATATTGTATACTTAAAAATATTATAATTGAATATGATACTAATTAACCATTTTAATTCAAAACTATTCTTCTAACATCATTCCACTTTGTTTTAATTGACTACACTCATAGTTGTGCAAATAAAAATCCATTTGGTTGAACAGGAAGCTATATTAATTAATATTGATTAATACTTCTACATGCAACATATAGAAATTAATATAATATTATTATTTCTTCTATCTTTTACATTTGCATTTGCGCTCATATTACTATTTTATAACTTTTTACTTTCTTACTCTTATTATCATATCAATTTATTCCGATATTTTTACTTTAAATTCTTCTTGAATGTATGCAGTAGCCTTAAAAAAATTATATCAAGCAGGCGGAGAATAAAAATTGCAGGAATTTTTATATTACACTTTAAAGTTGAGATACACTTCGTGTTGTGTAAAAGTTATTAAATTATATTTCGAGATTTGGTAATTATACAATGGAATTTGTCATCAAAACTTGGACACTGCACAATATAATGGATAAAAAAAATTTTCCAAAAAAATTTAACGTTTACAATGTAATACAGAATGTTTTCCAATTCTCTATTTCATTGAGAATAATAGATAACGATTTTATTTATGTGTTTAAATCATATTGTTCATTTTTAACATTAATGAAAATATAATACTAATTTTCTAATACTAATATCAATGTATCAGTAAATGAAAACTGATTCGATCTACATTTTAAACATTTATTTGATAATCATTCATCTGCATGTGGCAAGTAAAAATAGTCAGACTAATTTTTAAAGTATCCTGTACATTTTCTCAGTTATCTGGATATAAAATTAAATATCCGCGACTAATATGCTTATTCCAACTGCTGCGCGTCATTATTTTTTAATGTATATGAAACTTATAGTTTATGGGTTTTCTCATAGTTATACCTCTTCCAACCAAAAAGTTATTATCATAAAACCAGTTAATCGTAAAAATGCTTTATTCAATTATAAATAATTACTTAACCTTAAAGTATAGTTGAGAACCAAATTAGCAATTCACTATACTCTGAGTGTATCGGCAATGTATTATATGTGTCAATGTCCACACGGGTTCATTTAAAATCAGCTGATAATTTGTACTTAGATGATTTAGACTCCTATATTTTATCTTTGAATATACAATTGCTGCATTATTTATTCATGTTCAAATTTATTGCAACAAATAACTGATATTATTTTACAAATATTTTATCTGCAATGTTTCGTTTGCAAGTATACGGTTACAGATTAATATAATCACTGTGCTTCATTTTTACATGGGCTGAATCGTATGAAAAGAACTTAATAATCGTAGAAATTGTTTTAAATAACAAAATAAATGTTTAAATTATAAAGAAATCTTCATATTTCATACACATCTTACTTTAAGAGTGTTATAAAAATACTTCTCAACAAATAATTTTACATATATTCTATATTTTTGTTGCATATTGTTTTGGTCAATTATCCTCAATAATAATTTTAATTTACAAAAACGGATCTAACTTGTAAATTTATTTGCTAACAGAACATTTATTTATAATAATTTAAATAAACACTTATAGTATAATTTACATAAACATTTCTGATTGTAAAGCCAACTTTTAAAACACCCAGTGCATTACGCTTTATGTATAAGAATCCTTAAGTGCAAATATATTCATACACAAAACTTCTCAAATCTCTTTTTTCATCCTCCTAAGTTTTCTCCGATACAATTCTTATCTTCACATACAATGGAAGTAACGTCGAATAAAATTTGAGGGATATTGACAATGTGTCGTTCTGTTATAGAATTTAATTTTTTTTTAAATTCATACCTCAAAAAAATGAAACATTTAAATATTAAACAGGACTTTGAGTCAATCGAGCGAAATAAAATCTTTTCGTCGAAATATTAAACACGGACAAATTACTGTGATTATTTATAATCACAGTAATTATATAATATAATTATATAATTATAATATAAAATAATAATAATATAAAACAGACATATAAAGGGATATCACATGCACAAGAATGAAAAGTATTTTATTTTCGGTTGCTTTTGTACTTCATAATTCCTTCATCCGTTATCAAACTTTATTTTCCTATTTGAGCGCAAACAATTTTCCATTTTTCACGCCTAATGGACATTCTAAGAATCAAACAAAACATTTCCAGTTTCGTATCGTCGTTGTACTTTTCGTCTTCTCATCTGTAATTCCACAGCTCGGGAAAAGCAATTCAGCCATTGGTACTCGTCTAAACGGTTCCTTCATTGAAATTCCACGCAATGCATTTGTTCGATAAAACATATTAAGTTCAACTCAGCTGCTGTTGAAACTAAGTTGATATCTTCAAGTTCATTATCTTTCATCGTAAGTATCGTAAATTATCGTTAAAATAGTACTATTTTGATCCATCATAAAACATTATTTTCTAAATACATCTTAGGAGTCGTTATTATATATTTGCTGACGAAAAAGTGCTACCAAATGTAACGTGACATTTTATACGGGATTTCGTACAAAATCGTCGAAGGATGTAAATATATAAATCTATAATACGCTTTGATACAAAAAAAAATTGATTCAAAACCATTTCCCTTATTTTTATCACGTCTAATTTTACAATTAATTATCACCTAAGTGAAAATTGTGAAATTTTGACACACAACATGAAATATAAATTGTCGACTGTAAATCTGATATTGGATATGATATCTGATGTCGCATAATTTTCCCCTCAATATGAATATTAACTTCTCATTTGTTGCAACTTCTTTTAATCTGAATACACTACACGTATAAATCAATGTAGTGTCGTTGTCATACGAACATCGGTCGCTATACCAAAATCAATGAATGCTTAATAACATATTGGATAACAGTCGTACAACGTGATCGTAAATATGCCCTCATGGTGATTTTAATTGACGCGAATTTGTGACGTTATATTTCTAAAAATAATATGAATTAATTTTTTACAACCACTTCGTACTTAAATCTGAAGTCAGAAATAACACAATTATTCACCACGCTCAAATTATGGACCACTTCCAACATGGACCATTTGCCGTCTTATCTTAATCAAAGGTCACCGAATTTGCATAGCCTATTTGAATTTTAAAGTGCTTCATTGCACATAACGCATTTTGAATCACTCGTCGTGCTCCTCGAATCCACTTCGATGCTCAAAATCCTTTTTCCATTCGAGTTTCTGAAAACTCGAGCCGCCTGTTAAAACGCGTCCCGGATCAAACGCACGCCTCTTACGGCGCTCGAGCCGACTCATTTTATCGCATCCTTTGGAGCCCGCGACGATTTGCGTGCAAAATGGATCGTCACGGGGAAACAACATCCAAATTGACGAACGTCGTCGGATTTCCGTCACGGGCGTCTCAGGGACGAATACATCAGCATATTTCGGTGAAAAGCTATTCGAAACTTGACCTTTTGTTGTATCTCGTCAAACAAGAAAGAATAGAGAGCGAGTGAAGAAAGGAGGCCAAAACGAGCGAATTGAAATTTAATGCATTTTTCAACTTCTAGAAATTGTTTAAATGTTAATATATAAATAAGTCATTTAGTTATCCGTTCTTTTCTTCTGAAACAGTTTTAAATCTGCTTTAAAGAACCATCTATGAAAATAAATATTTTAAATTAAAGAATTTTTTGTTTACAGTAGGAATATCATGGAAAAATACAATTTTTATCGTACTGAGAATAAAACGAATGAAGTAAAATTTCATTAAATTTTGTAAAAGTTTACGGAACTATAAATGAACATACTCAATTAGGCGTGAGCAAACTTGAAATATCATGTTTTATGTAAACAGATTTAATATGGTAAAAATGACTTTATCCATTCATGTTCAATAAATTGTTTAATAATAAATTGATTTAACCAAACTCATGTTTATTAGATTTATCATGAAATTATGATGAAATTTCTAACAGTTAAGATCAAATATTCTATTTATTTAAAGTTGTTCGGACAAAATCCAATGAAATTTGAGATCTGATTAGATCTTATAAATTTGATTAGGTACTATTCAATAATTAATGTGTGTTAATTTAACTTTTAATATCTTAATTTTAGTACTGTTTTCTAGTCTATTTAGGCATAAGATTAATTTGTATAATGTTATGAGACAATTATTATGAATGATTTTGAAGATCAGTTTAATTTCTTAATATGAATCCTCATCAAGTTGATATATGTTAAGGCTAAAAACCTCTGGAATGTTGATACTCTCATGGTACAGACGAGAACGTGGGTGACTAGTTATTTATTAATAGCATTTTCACGTCCCATTTAAAACATTAAACCAGAGTTCACTGTTCACATAAGATACCACTGTATATCTTAGTAATTACATTCAAAGTTTAATCTCCATTTCTAATTATTGTTTATAATTTTATTAAATATGATTTTTAATTAATATAACTTCTTACACTTTAATAATTATGATATTGTCACTTATAATAATAAATGCTTATAATTGTTCTACAATTAGTCATGAACGTGTCAATTAATATTTATTAAATAAAATTATAAATAATTTGAAATAGAAAACTCATATTGATTAAATCATAATATTGAAAATGAAGTCATTCTGTATTTATTTATTGATTAAAATGTACATAACTGTTGTAAGCATAAATTATTCTATACACTACTTTACATAATAATTTTCATGCATTTACTTAATAAGATACTTGTGTGCACTGCTAAGACGCATCACTTAAAAGATTTTTCATGACATTTTAATCAGTTTTAACGAAATTGTATA
>JABFOX010000849.1:0-14690 GCA_022817665.1 Axea sp. ZL-2020
GTAAATTGAAAATCATTTATTACTAATTACAATTAATTATAACTAATAACTGTAATTTTGTGGTTAAATTATTTGAATAATTCCACTATATGAATTGGGCTGTTATAATAATTTTAAAATGTAGTTTAAGAGGAAAATTCAATTTTATTTGCAGTTTGATAGTAGAAAAGTCTTTTTTATAAAAATTACTATTAAACATTGTAAAAATAATAAGTTATTTTGATGAAAGTGATTGTAAAATATGGTTTCGAAATTTTTAACATTAAATGCAATTGTATCATTAACTACGGAAAAATTATAATTTTTCAAATTGTTCTTTAAATGAAATGTTTATTTCAGATTTCTATAATTCAGTCGAATCATAATTTAATTATATTTCCACAATAAATCTAAACTGTTCAACTGCAATTATAAAGTAGATGTATGTATTTCCATTTAAATGAAATTTCTTTTTAAAAAAACTTCATTCGATTTCGGCTTAGTTCCTAGATTAATGATATATTTATTTACACAATTACCATTTATTTTTGATAAACTTATCAATTTATTGATTCATTAACCGTTCGTTAATATTTATAAATAATATAATTTGCGAGTAAACACTGATAATGTATTTATAAATGGAATGCATTCAAGTTGAAGCGAATTTCGTGCAAATTTGGACATTTTCTTTATCATCTGAAATCGACGTCAGCTTTGGCAGTGGCAACGACTGGGCCTTACGCAAGGACGACGAGGCCTCGGCAGATCCTTATTTGAGCGCCAAGGTCACACCGGTTGCAGGCCATTAGGTTTTCAGGTCAGACGCGAAACTCTGCCTTATTTAGATCTAATTTCGCGATTAGCAGAAAACAAATGCAGTAAATGTCGATTCATTTGAGAATTACAGGCCTCGTGCTTAATCTACTTTTCATTTATTTACGTATCCTTAATTGTTCCTAAATGAAGAATAGAACATTTTTGGACACTGTTTAAAATAGATCAATAAAATAAAGTATCTTTAAACTTAAATACTCGGTGCACTTTTTACATTTTAAAAATGTCGCTGTCATTCGCAATAATCGTTATAAGTTGAATTAATCACTATAAATAAGATTAAACTAAATTTTAATAACAGCTTGATTAAATGATATATATTTTAATTTTAATTTTGAAAGCTGAATATTTTTATGCTTTTTTTTTGAATATTTAATTTATGCCGTGTATTATATTTAGGTATTTAGTTGGTTTATTAATGATAAACTATGTTGTATTAAAAGTAGGTCGTGTACACTGATATATTATAACGAATTGAAAAATTATAAAGTTATTATACATATGTATATACAATTTAAAAACTACATAAATATCGTAGTTGACGATACTGAAAAATTACTTAAGTATTTTAACGACGCCTAACATGGCCATGCTTTGAGCTGCCGGATTTCGCTGAATTTCATTATTCGCTTAATTAATAATGAAAATTACCCAAAGCTCCATACATTCGAAATGGATATAAGAATCTTAAGATCATTTTTTTACATGGAGCTTCATTTGAATAATTATTAAATTCACGAATTGGATACAGTTGGATAGCATGGATAAACCTTTCATCTGCTAAACATACATTTTTAATATTGCAGTATGATTATTATTTACATACAATATAATTAAATAGCATAATACATTATTAAGTAAAATAATACAATTATTATTAATCATAATTAATGCACTGATTATCTGATGTTTTTTATTACAAAAATATTGTATGTTAATAAAATATGCCATACCTTCCGACATATCAAAATTATGTGTAAAAAAATGCTTTATTTATAAATGGCTTTTATACACATATTTCATTATAACTTTAAATTACAACATATTATTAATCTTTTTTGTTGCAAAATTTATTTACCATTGAAAGTAAAAGTTCAGAAATATATAAATGCAAATATTATCTTCTTCACTATCCGCTACAGATAATTTCTTTTTTTTTTCATTCGTAATTTGGCAAGCTGTATTAAATATGTACTGATGAATCATAATCTGTTGACAAAATAACGACGATTAAACGTCATCTACTTTTTATCCTGACTATTTACAATTTTATCCTAACTGTTTAAAATATCACGTAAATAATTTGTTAAATGTAGTTATATATTGTCAATATTTTCTCGATAAAATGGATCAGCTAAGGAAAATGTAATACAAAGTTAATCACTATTTTTTATTTGCACTAAAAAAAATATGTTGTAGAAATAATCGACTTAATAATTACAATAAATGAACTTGACTATTTTCTGAATAAAAAAAAAAATATATATATCATTTTCTATTAATATCTTTTTTAACATTTTTTTATTATTATTTCGACTTATTGCCTATTTGTTTGTTAGTACATTTATTTTTAGCACATTATTTATTATAATTATATTAATGACGTTGAAAGTCAGATACAATTTACTTCAAACGCTTGAATGATTAAAGTGCAATACCCAGAAAATATTTAAATTGAATTGATTCACTAGCAAATATGCTGAAATAAATATTCAGTCATTGAAAACATTGATTTTTTTCTAAAAATTGCAATCAGCCGTATCTTCGTTCGAAATATTCCACTGGAGATAGAAACTTATGAAATAAAGTTTATCTTATTCCTCGGAATATCCGTTAACTGCGGAAGGTAATAAAACTGAAAATTTCAGAATTTAGGCATAACAGTATTTTCTTAGCATAGGTACTTTCTAACTTTTAAAACACTTCTTTGTCGATAAACCGAAAAATCCTGTTTTTAAATACATTGGACATATAAATTATCGTTCGACTAAATGAAACCAGAAATGCATTTCTCGTTTGACTTAAATAAAAAAATCATTCGAATACTTTCTTCATAACTGCAAGGGAATACCTCAGTTTACTTAAATTAATTAACGTTTTTGCTGTTAATTTAATTTGAAACGAACCTTTCTTACCGCGTTTTATTCCACCGTTTAAAACGTTAAACTAACTTTCAAGGATTTCCAACCGATGAAAATTATTTTCAACTTTTCCGTTTTGAAAAAAAAACAGAAAAAAGAAATGCTCTATTAATAAGGGTATTAATATTATAATTGCCTGGTTTTTATATCAAATTGAAAATATTCAATTTTAAAGGAAGTATAATTCAATTTTAAATTTACAATTATCGAAATGCTTACAAAAAGAACTTTGCTTTATTTGTTTACAATTAATTATGAATACAATTTTTGATCTTTTACAATAACTGTTGAGATTACTACTTATTTAATCATTAGGCGAAATGAAGTTTAAAGCTCGAGAAAACAATGAATAAAATTAAATAAAATAACAAACAAATATATGTTATAATTTTATGGTTATGAAATAACTTGAAATGAAATAAATAAAGTGTAATTCTATTAAATTAATCGAATTAATTGTATTAAATTATAGTACTACAGGAGAGAATGATTCGGACAAAAGGTAAATCCATAAAGCCCTAGTTTTTGTCTGTCTTTGGTGCAGATTTCTTTTTGAATTAAATAGCATTGAGATGAAATAGACAACGTCGATAATATTATATATACGAGACGGTTTAAAGTTTAAATGTCGATCGGTGGAATTCGAAAAGAACGTTAAATAAACAATAGCACAAGACTGGTCATTATTATATTTAACGCGGAATACATGACGCGCCTGTCATAGCTTTTGAATAAGCGATAATAAGCACTGCGTCGGGTTGTGCGTGTGTGTGTGCGAGATTCAAAATAAGAAATCATCGAATGATTCAAAACACTAACTGCAGCAGCGTCTCGTGGATTCCTGCTTGCTTAACGACCGATCGTTCTTGCTGTCGTCACGGATGACATCATACTTGGTTGTGATTGTACTGACTTCACGATAAAGATTCAATTCATCCTTTTTTATAGGGATTTATGGAGCGAAGCGTGATTCAATTTATTTACTTCAGTTATTACGTCTTTGTTTTCTCATCAGAAATTATGCATTATAATATTTTCATTTTGACAAAATTGCCTCTGTGAGATTTGGATGAACATTTTTTATTAACACTTCATCATTATTTTTACCGTTGAGTAATTAGAAGTAATAAATATGACATCAAAAATGAGCATACGGATTGACATCGTGCGTTCACTTTTAGCAATTACAAATTTAATTGAATCAACGTTCTGTTAAATGAAATAAAACTCATCATGAAATGATAAGGTGGCGTCTTTGACCAAACGTAAGATATATCACAAAGTTCTTTAAATTTTAATTTCGAACAATTATTGCAATGTTCATTTTCTTTGTTATTGATTTTGAAAATAAATATACACGAGTTAATATAAGTAAAACATAAGACTTTTCATACACATTTATCAGTGTGGTCTTTACATATATATTACATTGATCCAAATAGTACAGTGTCATATTTCTATACGTTTATACGTACAGGGGTTCAGTCATAAGAAACACATATGTATTACAGGATTCAATTTTAGTAACGTGTAATTTATAGAAAACAGCATACAAATTTTATCTCATTGTACAAAGAAACACAACAGAAAGTCGTACATTATCCCATATGATACAAGTAAATCATTATTGTATTTATTTTTATTAATATGACTTTATTGTATTTCCATGTTAATGATTATTTGAATGTTTTGTCTTTATTATGTATATTGGCAAATGCTCTTTACTTGCCATAATGGCATTTATTCACCCTTTGAGTAAACTTGCCAGATTCTTTTGATTTAATCTTACAAATATGACTAACTAGTACGAGTTACTAGTGAGACTTGTTTGATCACTTCTTTAAGATTACCTATTTACTCAGGGTTAACGTAACGTTATTCTTCCCCTATTTTAATACGTGCATCGTCAAATTGTAGTAACTTTATCAAATGTAGGGTTTACTGAGACTCTGAATTTCATCGTTTATGTAATTTTTATATAATACTTTTATTTTATGGAAAATATTTATCTATCATTATTTTAAATGTGAAATTTTTAAAAGTAATTTCTCGCAAGAGTATTTATTCCTCGTGAAATTACACAATTCAAAAACAAGTAAAATCGTTACACTATTTTTAGTATTTATATGGAACTACGGAATGTTTTAAAATGCTTTAATATTTGGTAGTATAGATTAATGCAAAAAAGGCTATTGTTTTTTGATATCTTCTTTTTAACGGAATTATTTAACAATACGATTATGGCTCTCATGTAAATATAATCATAAGTTTCGTTAGAAGAACGAAATACACATGTTTCAATTGTGCAACATTTTTATAAAGTAATCATATCTCCAAAAATTCATGATTTTTACTTTGATATTACAACGACCATCTACTACCTTCAATGGGTGGTACAAAATTGTAATTATTCTTTCTTTAGAATCTGAGGAAGATTGTAATTCATGTGTAACAAATAAACATTTTCATCCTTTTTATGCATCTAAAAGTACAGCAGATACAACGATAGGTATTAACAGACATACACCATTGCTATTTGAAAATGTTACGATTAATCATCGGATTTCAAGTTTAGTTTAATAGAGTGTAGCTCAAAACTATGCAAAAGAAAATTTGTAAAATTTAGTATCAGTTTTAATCCTAAACTGAATATCAGATGTTAAAAAACTGATATTTGGATAATTACACACAACTATCACAATTAATGTGGAATTATTACACAAAAAAACCAAATAAAATTTTAATTTAATACTAATTCAAACAATTTATTTTTTTCATCAAAATTTAATTTACATACAGTTTATTTTACTGTGTATATTTGTGCACAAATTTATTTTTTGATCCTGATTAATGAAATTGATAAATTGTATATTGTTACCGATTAATCAGTTTAGCAATTAGTAACCAATTAATTTGAATTGCTCATCAAACTTTATAATAAATAAATCTAAGTAACTCTTGAAAAAATTTGATATGAGTTCTTTGTTCTCTTTCGAATTATCAATCGATCAGTTTGTAGTTTTTTTTTTTTTTCAAAATAAGTGTTTTGTTGATCATTACTCTTTTTAGGTAGTAAATTATGATTAATGCATTAGCCGGCTGTCTAGACTGTTATTTAGCGTTGTTTGTATTTCCGAGGTGCGTCTCGCGGAAAGCTCGTACATTAATGTATCTTTGCGTCCCTGAATTACGCTCTTGACTCCAATTTCAGATACCAATGAATATGTTATTACAAGTTTCACGTATTCTTATATGACATTCGCAATTCAAGGATTCGGAACACGGTCGGATTCAGCTTGCTTCCCAAAATGGCTATTTCGTCCTTCCGCTTTTCCTAATATCACTTACCACTTCTTGTTTATCTTTTCAATTTATATATTCCATTCGAAATTGATCAAACACTTCTTATAATTAAAAGTGAAACTACTTATCTGTAAAAACCGAAATTACTTGTCAGTCAGTGTTGTATAATCTACAGAAAAAAATCAACGAAATATTACTATTTCAACCGCAAATTTCAATTTTAGGAATTAATTTAAATTATATATATATATATATATATATAAAAATGCAAATTCTTATGCATTTAAAATGTATATTTTAATAATGAAAAATATTCTATCAAATTTTCTTTTTGTAATTAAAAAATATGTATAACGTTCTGCCAAATGTTAAAATATTAAAAAGAAATTTACATTTAAAAAATACCTAATTGAATGAATTATCATTCGCTTGAACCAAATGAAAACTATATTTAAATACATTAAAGTATACATCATACTTGAAATAATATAATAACACGTTTCATATATTATTTTAATATAAAAAATGTACATAAATTAAATTTATTTGTTAGCTGAATAAAACAATAATTAAAAAATTCAAGTTGTATATTTTATTTGAAGTAATTACTGAATTACTTCAAACATGCATCACTCAGACTTGATTAAAACTATTGTTCATCTCAAATCAAAATATTTTTAAATTATACTAAGCACAAAATGTAATATGTACATAAAAAATGTTTACAATATGTATTGCACTATTAACTTTTTGTTATGATATTAAATATTATATTGGTTGTTATGATTGAAACACGAGAACATTTCATAAACGCTGAACAACCTACAGTGTTGGAAGAAACACTAAACACACAGATATATTCAATAAACCACTTTGCAAGTTGCAATGCAGACCAGGAACTCTGGAATCTAACAATACTACGCAAACGTCTAACCTACTGAGCTATTATCCACTTTGCTTTGCCGTAGAAATTTAAGTACAACATTTAGTAATCACGTGACTGAAAATTCTGATTTGCAATAACATTACATGATGAAAAATTAAAAAATTTAAGATAAAGAAATATAGAGTACAATTTCACAAGTTTGTTTATAAATAATTTTATAGATGCATTTGTTTTATTTATAGATGAAAGTTTTTTTTTAACATCGTTTTTATTTAAGTTAAAAAATGTGTTTAATTAAACTTCAATATAATACATTTCAATATATTTTAATCTGAACACGAGTAACCTTTAAGTTAAAAAACCGGTGTTATTCAAATTTACAAATATACCAAATTTAACTTTAACATACTTTATTCCAGAATAATTTAAACTGAATTTAAGTAGAACAGGTAAGTTAAATTAAACGTATAAGTGGCTTTATATCAGTATAAAAACAGGCGTAATTTAACTAGTATACACTAATTCCAAATATGTATAATCCACGCTTGAATCGAGTTATTTTTTTTCAATGTATTAATATATCTGTTAAAGTACATACAAGAAAATATTTTATCATTACAAAAATTAATTTTTTTAGAGTTCCGTAATAATATTTCGATATGGTTAATGAAACTGTATTCTTTTTTATTTATACTGACTTTCTTGCACTTATAATTGTTATTCCTATAACAGCTTAAACAAAATGCTGTACAGAATTTGTTCAAATTATGTAATATTTGACCCTTGTCTTTTGTTAAATTTAAATAATATATTTTACATTATTTTACTTATAATTTCAGAGAACATTTTTATTGGTTTTGGTAAAAAAAGTTAGAAAGTCATTTAATGACTCACACAGATATAATAAATATACATATTTAAACAAGTTTCATATTGAGTTTTTAAAACGCACTATTTTTTTAGTTTGTTGGTTTACGAAATATTGATTATTAATAAAAGAAGTTAAAAATATTAATTTGAGGGATGTGCATATATAGAGCATTCTTTTTCATTGTTTGACAGTATATACGCTTAATGAAAAGTTAAAAAAGTCAATTGTTTATTGCAAACTAAAAGTGTTTAACTTTTCGTACTGCAGGTAGATGTACCCATTACTTTTCAGGACATGTGCCACATATTAAACAACATAACATTTAATTAAATGGCGTGTTTAGTGAATATGGGAATATGTATTAACACGAATATTATAAGAGATGCATAGTATACTCAGGAATAAGAAGTTTTCTAGCCACAGCTTCCGTTATAGGTACTAGAAGTCTTGCCACAGTTTTTAACTATGGTAGAACTTTTGAAAATATTAGATTAATGCTGAAAACAACATAAAACTTATATTACGAAGAACACTGACATGTAAAAATTAGAAATAAAAGAGGATACATTCAATTTCTGTTAATCTTTCTTTTATACTAAATGCTTACATATTTATGTCCTCAGAAATTCGTCATTATTTCCAATATTGATTCGATAAATTATTTTTTCCAGTATAATCACAATGAATAACGTGGTTAAGTATTTAGTTTAATGAAGATTCATCAAGAATCTTACATTTGTTTGAAGCAAATGGGAAGATTTGAAATTATTCGTGGGAATTATGGCCTTTAAGAAGAATAAAATATTCGTAATTGGACAAATAATTGAAAATAGACGTTTTTAAACAATAAACGTGTATCACCCAGTGGAAGTGGTGTAAAGAAGAGTTTTCATAGAATTGTTTGATATTATAATTTGTTTTACTTCTTTTCTTCCAGTAAACCAAGCAGAAATGAAGAAACCCATAATCTTAATGCAAAGCCAGACGGTATAAATGAATGTTAATTATCGACGCATTATGATTATAATTAACAAATATAAAAAGTCGATCGAGCAGTCAAGTTCAATGGCACGGTGACTAACAAGCGATATTCGATGGCTTGGCTTTTATAGACAACGTGCAAATTTATTGTAATGTGATCCGATTTTTATTCGAGAACTATAGACAACGGTGTACAAGTGGAGCATAAACTTGACACACGAACATGAAATAAGCAGGCCTGAAATTATGGCTCGTTGGTACGGAAATCATCGAACTGTTGCTTTTGATTTAAGTCTTTTAAAAATTACCTTCCAATTAATTTTTGTACAGAAGTACAATATAACACAATATAATAATACAGTAAAACACAATTATATATAATATACACAATTCAATATAATTTGTTGCTTATATATACACACAGAAATTAGAATATATTACCTGATATAACAGCTGCAAAATATTCATTTACATTTAGTTATTTCCTGTGATAGGAACAAGAAGAAATATTGATTTTTATGTAACTAATTTGACCATTTCAAACGACCATGTACAAGTATCTTTTATAACGCATTAAAGAGATAGGACAGGAGAAAGGCTTATGTCATGCTTAAGTTAAATTGAGTGAATATATCCTGTAATTTTTGTCAGTGTTTCTTAATAGTTATGAATACACTGAAGCGTGCTAGTTTTAGTGGTACATGGCATGTAAACTAATCTCGTTTATCCAAATAACATACATTCTTATCTGGCATATATACGAGAAATGGTCTGTTTCATTTACCACAGAGATACAGTATCATATATTTTAAATAAATAACGAATCTTTTTTTAATATTCCAAAATAACAAGTACAACAAAGTTCGCATTGACGTACGACTGAATGATATCGCAACAACGTATTATTTGTTCAATAAATGTTTACATCGAGACATTACTGGACACAATTTGTGTAACAGTTTATTGTACACACGCAGGTGTATTTGCGTATTTAAATTTATAGATATGCAGTTGGATCCAGTTTTATAATCTTATTACACTTGTTAGAAAGTGGGCCGACTTCTAATGTAATCGAAAAATTCATTTTTTTTATTTCCTTTAAGAATTACGCATGCATAATAATTTACCATGTCATATGTCTTATTACATTCATAACTGTAACAGTGGATGGACTTATTTATTTATTGTTACGTTTATTATACGTATTTCTTATGCAGAAGCAAGCTGGTGAAGTACCATTGTTTTGGCTTTGTCAATGAGGAGACAAATTGTAAATGTGACTGTACCAAGAATTATTAATGTTAATTTTTTGCTTTATTGATAATATTTATTTAACAACGTTAAATGAAGAGAGATAATTAAGAGTATTTTTTTCTTTAATAATTCTTTGCTTTTAGTTATCGATTTTCAGAACAGTTTTCGGGTAACCTTCTGTTCCAAACCAACAAGTGTGACAAAGTTTATAGCGTTTTCGTTGTGATATAAATCAGTGATGAGAGCCAGTATTAAATGATTTTGAATTAGTGTTCATTTGTATTATCCTGAATATAATAAACATAGATCTGTAATGAAAAATGAATAGTCTTAAATTCATTATCCAGAAAGGTGTTATTAATCATAATGAGTTGAAAAATTTATATTAAGAAACAAGACAGAATAATAATAGAAAATGTTAATTCTATTTCGTTTATTTAATTGTAAATCAATTGATTTATGAATTACATTTTGTAGACACATTGCAAATAAATTATTCGATGTATGTAATAAGTATATCGGGGTCCTAGCCACGTGGGCCAATTAGACTGCAAAAAATTATTTTACAGTGATATCAGTGTAATTTAAATCTTTGACCGACTTTTCATTACGTGGCTCGAATACAAACTGAATTAATCGTTGATCTAACAGCGATTCGTTTAATGATACACAATAAAATGGACCTTAACGTTTAAATCCAGATTATGTTTTATTTCGTTATTGTTTTTATAGTAGAATTTATAGCTTCGCTGATACAAGTTTCGTTTACTTTATATTTTAATTCTGTTCGAAGATAAAACACATTCGCAATAAAACAAAAACAAGGAATAATTTCTTGGAAGATAATAAATGATTCTTTCAAATGTTATAATTTATTCTTTTTCCGTCAGTAAAAAGATGTACATTCTACATCTTAAAAAATTCTAAGACAGCAATTTATATATCTTTATTGATATATATATATTAAACATTTAAAATTGTATTTTATTTTTGTTTTACATGTAAGTGATGAATTAAAATTAGACATTTAGAGTGACAGAAGTGAACAATGTCGAGTAAAAGTTTGTATAAAATGATATAAATAATTAATAAATACACAATTTTTTACGATACAGAACGAACAATTTTGTACTGACGAAAAAAATGATAAAATTTGCCAGCATTAGAAAGCCGACGAATTATTAATTTTTAAAATTAATACATATTTCTTAATATCATTTCAAATGCTGTTTCTGCATTTGATTTCTAAGTAACTGGAAATTGAACAAATTAATATAATTAGTTTATACTTATTATTTTTTACAATTAAGTTTTATTAATTATGGTATAATTTTCAACAAAGGACACACAGGAAGGATATTGTAAAATGAGACGCTAGTAGAGTCAAAGTATGAACGAAATCGGTTTTGGTACATTTGTCACGACTTTGAATGAAGGAGTCATCAAGCGAGAAAACGTGGAAAAAGGTAAAGATGAAATATCGATGAGTCATCAACGTGAAAATCAAACGTGAATATTACTGCGCATGAGAAATGAACAACAGTCGACGATCGGAAGAACAAGAAAGACCGAGGAGAAGATAAAGAGCGTGCAGGAAGACGAGACGATGCGAGTGTCCTTTAAACGAGCGACGTGCCATTATTTCGAGGGAACGTCAATCGAGTCTTTGCAAATACATGGCTTACGCGAGAGTCATACAAGATTAGATCGGATAGTTTGCGATCTTATTTCTGGAAGGATAATTCATACATAATTCATCCTTAAATTATTTTTAGACGATTAATCCTCACGTTCTAAATCGTTGAAACAGTGTAGGAATGTGTATCATTAAATAAACACGACAATTCATGAAAACGGATTATATTTTTGCAATTCTTCTTTATTTAATTAACAACTCAACCGAAACAATCATTAAATATTTATTTAACTTTCACGCGAGAAAATGGTTAATTTACCCACATTTGACAAGACTTAATTGCATAGTTTTCCGTAAACAAATGACAAATTCAACACTCTTGTTTGTTCTTAATCCTGCTGATTCTTAACCCGGAAAAATTTGTAGCAATTCGAGTTTGAAATCAAGTTTGCAATTTACCATTAGCTTAACGTATAAGTATACGCGTTTAATTGCAATGGTGTGAACTAATCATACAGTTATATAATCTATGTCACTAATATTATTAATTTTAAGTTGAATATTAATAATTTATATCACACTCTTTAAATCGTGGCACGTATAAATTATAAATTGTTTATATAAATTGACGAATCGTTTAAATTTAATGCAATTCTAATTACATTTAAATTGCTATGCTTATAAAAATAATGTGCTTTAGAAAATTGTTAGTTTCTTATTGTTTTGAAGGGCAATTACTGTGATACAAATAAATATTCGTGGATAAATCATTTTCATCATTTTCCGGTTGTAACGATGCGTGTATCATTTTCCCATCTGTGCTCTGTCCAAAATGTTTAGTCTGCTACACTTCCTGCGGAAAAAAATTGGCGAACCTACTTAAAAGACTAGGTCAAGTTTACACGGCTCTCACGTTAGCGGATATATGACAAAACGACTCTCTCCGATTGGCGATTAACTAGTCGCTTCTTAAAAACCGTTGAAAGTTTGAGCTCCTTACCTGAATTGATTACGTGTAAAACTGTATACTAGTTTTTCACTAAGATGCAAATGACTCGGCTTTTTAGCTCAGTATCTTAGTTAATGATGATTACAGCCGGCCAAAAATGATTTTTTCGGCCACTTGTACAAAAATTATCGCACATTTTTATCAAGCGAAATTAATTACTTTTAATGAAATTAATAACTTTGAAATTTTATCAAAGCACAAAATAATTTTTAGAGAAATCCAGATTACGAGAACGCGTGATTCTTCAAGAATAATAATTCATTAATCATTATTTTAAATGTTTAATTACATTTATTTTCATTGTTGTTTAAATTATGAAATTAATTTAGTCGTACGTAACACAGCAACTAAAATCAGATTTAGTGCAAGCGTTATTTTAATAAATTTCTAAGGAAACATTTTCTTTCGGCATAAAGCAGATAAAAAAGTACTGTTTGACAAATATTTAACTACTCGGGATCGAATAATAAACATGCTATACAAATGTTGCTATTAAATAATGAAATGTCGGTATTTCACTGTTATTGAAATTGTATTAAAGTATAAAATTACTATTTCATTATAATATAGTCTTTGGAACATACTTTCAAAATGTAAATTTTATGCATTTAATAATACTTTATTCAATATCATACTGACAAATATAATATAATAAAGTATTGTATTATTGATACAATACTTTATATGATTGTGATAAAGAGATATGTTGTATTGAAAATGCGAATATATTAGATATTTGATATATGCGTAAGTAAACATTAAACTTTTCAGTAAAAATCATTGCTTTCAAAGGAGTTATAGTACGATTGCTTTTTGCAACGAGATTATAAATATATTCGCGCTATTTGATTTCCTAACACAGTGGCGTTGTTTCGCACAGTAAAGATACAATTAATTGAACGGAAGAGAATTATACAAGTATGCGGGCATTCGCTAATTCACAAACGTGCTTGCATAGCGTTCCACATTCGCGTACATGTACAAGTTCAAGAACATTTAGGGTCAAAAAGAAAGGATTTGCTTGTTGGCGTTCGGAGGTCGTCTCACATGGGAATCGCTGTAGTTTCTCTCAGGAACACCGTCTTCCTGTATTCCGGACAAAGAGCGGATGGACGAATAGATAGATTCACTTCGTAGCGATATGTTATTTACAATTGAAATACATGTTTTTTCAACTGTAGCGAATGTTTAATACCACTCTACAATCACCGAATTGATTGCAGACGTATAGATGTGTTATTTAAGTCAAATATTTTGATTATGAATTACAGTAGCTATATTTGTACAGTGAAATTAATATATTTTTTGATACGTCATAAAAATACGCGCGAGTGGGCATATTGATATAATTTGTTATAAGTGACAATGCAAAAATGGAAAATTAATGTTGTAAATATGTTATAAAAATGCATTGAAATTTAAAGCCGCAAATATATTGAATTAAAAAAATATGTACAAATTTTGCATACGGTACGTAACAGTCTCGTATTATAACGGCCAAACGAGAATTTTCTATTCTATTATCAATTCAAGATTGTGGGTGGCAAAAAAGGAGTTTCTCGGAAGATTGATTCTCTCTTGTCGACGACCGTTTCTTTGTCCTGAAAATACGTCAGACAAATGCTCATTTTTGTCACGTACTTTTAACGGACAGCATTCTTTGTCATTGCCACACTTTTTCTGTTATGTAATACAAATGCAAACCACTTTTACTTTTAAACAAGATTATAATCATAGTACCAATTAATTTACATATTGCCACCGTATGAATATTCCTGCTACAGTAAACCCTA
>JABFOX010000850.1:0-14689 GCA_022817665.1 Axea sp. ZL-2020
TCGCACGGCCATTTACTTTGATAAATGCGATTTTCGGAGTAGGAATTATAGAAATTCCTTTCGGTCATCCAAGAATATGGGCTACGTACCTTTATGCAATAATAAATATTATAACTTATGGACTGGCAGTGCATTACTCATTACATAAGACTAAGTACTTTGAAATTTCATTGAATGTGAGACATTTCATGTGCAAAGCTGCGTTGATTGGAAATTGTTTTTTAATATTGGCCCCAATATTATTAGCGTTATCGCGATTACGAGTAAATATGAATTTATTTGTTCAAGAAACGTTAAGTTTTATCTGTTTCATTAATAATTAATGTATTATCTATTTTACTCATCTGTTACAGAGAGCAGAAGAATGTTTTCAGAAAGTAAAACATGCAGATGATTTGATGGAAACTGTGGGAATTAAAAAAAATTACGATAAAAGAAGAAAAACGTGCTTGATAGGAGTTACATTTCTTTTAATAACATGTACATTAATTACATTTATAAATGCATCATTCATGTTCATCAAAAATACTCCGATCGAGACACGGATTGTGTTAACTTTCGCAACTCATTATCCTGTTATTTTAATGCACTTAGCCGATCACACGTTTTTAAACATTACAAGGTAATATTATGTATATAATTTGGTCAGTAATTCAGTATGCTGATTTAAACGTTCGATTGTTTAAAAATCATTTTAATATTTAACGATATAAATCACATTGTAATCCTTATCTCGAAAAGAACATTTTTGGTTAATAAAATTCTATTTTAGTTGCAAAATGTTACGCAATGCGTATTCAAAGTTATAAAAACAAGCTTAAAAATACTTTACGTTTTAGAATTATCAATTTATTTTAACAGTCGATTTTTATTACTCAATAACATCCTTGCAATAAGAACTTGATAACTGTTATTAACAGTATTAAATTCATTATATTAAAATGCAAGGCAATATTCTAAGCATATTGTGTGCTATTAGAATGCAAATAATATTTGAAATCTTTATTCATTTATGCAGCTTTTTATAAAAAAAAAAGTTCATTTACATTTATGTTCACTTTAATTTAATCACGAATTGTTATATATATAATGAAATGGAAATTTAACTTGGTGAAAAATATACGAAAATCAAAACAGATTTTTCAATTTTATACATTTTTAGAGAAAAAATACAAATAATGTCTTATAATAAGATGCATTCTGTAGAAAAAACTATATAAATATCTAAGTATCATTAAAAGAGGCTTGTTTTGAAAATGAGCATATATTAATTTATATCTCATATTCAGTTAGTGTGTAATGTAATTTTCCAGATACGCCGGAGATAGATTTCGAAAAATGAACGAAACTTTAATGGAAATTCTAAAAGGGTGTAATCACTTCACAAAGGAAGAGACATTAAAAGTTGCAAAGATTAATAATTCTGTAATTTCTTCTAAAACTGATTATAACAGGATAATTTCAGTTATCAGGTACAGTGCTATGCAATAAATGATGTTACAGTTGAAAAATGTTATTTATTTATGTTTAATTACATTACCAATTCAGTTTTAATTATTTTTCATGTAAAGACAATCCCATTTGGAAATGATAAAAATTTGTCGATCTACGAACAAACAGTTTGGACCGCATACTCTCCTATCTATATCTTTTTCTTTTGTAATGGTCACAGGGTTAATATACAATATTTACATTGGACTTTTTCTATCAGATATTCCATTTCGACGATTTTGTAATGAACTTGTATCAATTTTATGTTGGCTCTTTTTTTATGCTACAAAAATTCTAGCTCTTACTTTTGTTTGCTCAACAGCGGTAGCAGAGGTAATTGCTCGTTATTTATTTTTTTTGTATTTAAATATTAAAAATAATAAATTAATTGTTATATTATTACAAATAATGAATTATGAAATTATTAGTATATAAATATTTAAAACTAAAACACTTACATATTTTTAACAAATGTATTTTTTAGGCAACAAAAACAGGAGAAATCATTCCTGAAATATCATTGCACACAGAAGTTCGTGCTGAGGTAAGTTAGAAAACGTGTAATGCAGTTCTGAATTAATGTTTATAATATTTAAACATTTTATCATTACACAATATTTTTATAAAGAACTTTTAAGTTGAACATTTTTTCAGCGAAAAATAATTGAATAACACGAATCTAAGACAATTAAATTTTGTTCTAGACTTTAGATTTTTTGATGCAGATGATACAAAATCCTTTAGAATTTACTGCAAGTGGATTTTGCAGCGTAGATTATACTTTAATACGACAGGTCAATAATTATGTTAATTATTGTAATTTTTTATATTTTACATTGCATTACATAAAATACTGACAATCTTTAAATATAAAATGTATTTTATAAATAATGTTGTAGTAATAATTAAGCATTATTCCAGATTACAGTTGTGTAGAGAATCATAAAGAATTATAATACAAATTTCTATTATAAAACCTGTAACTGAAAATTGAAACAGTTTTATAAAGTTTCGTACATCTGTTCTACAATAATTGATAAATTTGTTTTAATTTAATTTATAAAATAAATGAAACTGTTGATCTTTTTCTATTGGAATAGATATTTTTGTTGTAAATATTTTATAATTCTCTATGTAACTCTAACAAAAAATATAATAGAATTATTAAAAAATTACGATAAATTATTTAAAGTATAGTATAAATAAATAAATATGAATATTAAAATGAAATGAACAAGTTTTTGGTTTTTAGATGAGTGGTACAATTATGACGTATTTAGTGATACTTATTCAACTTTCTGACTCTTCAATACCAATTCCGACACATAACAAAACTCGCATGCAGAACAGCAGTATTTTTAATGCAGTATAGCACAATATATCAGCAAATTATTTCTTTCACTATTTTTATTGTAATAAAATGTTTTATCATTTATTTGTAAGGGTCAGTAAAATTTCTTTAATGTTATAATTTTTGATTTGTAATATAATTTAAAAAATTCTATTTATAAAATTAAATTACACATTCATACATATTATATAAATTAATGTTATACAATTTATTTATAATTATACCCTTTTAACGAGTGTAAAAATAAATTATTATTTGTATTACAGATCATTGGGAAAGTTTCTATATATTTAGTTATTGCTATTCAACTTGGTCAAACAGCACTAGCAAAAGCAATCAGAGAAAAATTAGTAACTTCACCAGTATATAATAACACTCAATAGGTAATATAATTATTATAATTTTAATTATCTTACATTTTTTCAGAATACTCTTTAAATAAAAGTAAATACATTTTTATTTTCATAATTTAGATGCACAAAAATTGAAATATTTTTTATATGTTTTACACGTTTTGATGTTTTTATTAATAAAACATTGTGCAAAATTTAATAAGATAAAATTCATAATGTTATAGCTCATTTTACAAAAAAACCAGTAAATGATACACTTTATAAAATAAAAAATGATTTTATTTCTCATTAGTTATATCGTAAAATATATATATTCCAGCCGTAAAATAATACTTGTTTGTTTATTTCAGCAATTTATTTCTTACTTTTAATGTGGAGAGTATTTATTTTGTTTAGTTTACAATTTATTGTTGTTTGTTCTATAACCACAACTATAACAAATAACCCTCTGTTTATAATTCCTTCAAAGACTGAAAAATATAACTGTATTAAAAATGAGTTTAGAAACACTCCCACAGATTTAAAACAAGCTATTCAGGTAAAATATTTCAATTAAAATAACATATTGTTTAAATAAATTATGTTAAATATAAATATATAAAAAAATATTGTAATCATTTAAATTAAAAATAATATTAAATATAATATTTACCTTTTTTTTTGTATGTTTTAGGAAACGAACTTATCGGTCACTAATTTAAACAAATTTATCTATGATTCTTTTACAACTTATATTTATCACAAAGAAGTGTATTTCAACCAGAATGAAATAAATTCAATATTATTATACTATCTTTTGATATGGTAAGGTTATTTGTAACAAACATGCTAAAATATTGTTTTAATAATATTAAATTTGCATATTAATAATGTAATAAATATAGTATTAGAATAAATTTGTTGTGTCGTAATACTACAAATTACTAAATATTATTAACGAGATAATGTACAAATATAAATTTTACATTTTTGATTGATTTTTAAAAAATATATAATATAATCTTATTAAAATGTGTATCGATATAACTCCTTTACTGAATGCGAATAACGAATTACTGGTGCAATAATTTATATATTCTATTTGTATCTGTGTTTTTATAAAAAAAATATTACAAAAGTGGATTGCATCAAATATTTATAGACAATGTATTTGATTAGTAACATGAAAGTCAATTGAATGAAACCAGAGAAACTACTCTTATACAGTTTGCGAAATTTACTAAGTGTCAAATGCAATCAATGAAATTGTAATGATTTTTTCAAGATTAAAAAAAGGTAATAATTAAATGATACCAACTTTATTGATGTAGATCTATTTTTATAAAACTTCTACTCTTGAGTAGTTCTTGAGTTAAAAAACTGTCAAGAATGAAAGTTTATTGGATCATTATTTTTTTTAGAGAGTATTGTATTAATTAATATTAGTACAAATAGCCATAATTTTTAACACTTTGATCACGCAGAGCTGTGAAATTAAATTTTCGTTCAAGGCTTTTAATCCTAAAGGGTGATTTGTATTAATTGCTAGTCTCTGTTGAAGAATGTAAAATGAAATTTTGGCTATCATGTATGAGAAAACTGTAATGATGTTATAAAGAATTGTTATAATTATACAATATTAAGGCATTTAAATATATTAGTCAAGATACTTTTGAGTCAGAGAGCCACAGATGTATCAAACACATTAAGGTCATTTACACATGATCTTCTTGATCAAGTCGTCATTATTAAGTCGATTTGAAATAATCTGGTAACATCGACATACAAATTTCACTTCAAATTTTTACTCTAATAACTGTGATGCTTTTGTGTATTTCTAAATAACTCGAAAAGTACCGATCTTTTCACAGTCAATCATGTTGAATCACTATACAATCTATTGCAGTATATATTATGCAGGAAATTAAAAAATAAGAAACTTTAGGAATTATGTAAAAACTGTGGATCTTAGAAAAAAACATTACATTTTCATAAATAGCATTAAAATGCCAGACTAATTGACCCACATTTATGTAAAGTCCCGAAACATCGCAGCCCTGTGCTATGTATAAAAACTCATTAAAAAATAAAAATATATATATCACAAAGATTCGTATAATGTTATAATTATTATACAAGATATAAGAATTTTGCAAAGTCTGTATTGCGATAATTGTTTACTGTTTAAAAATCATATGTTAAATATAATAAACATCACTGAACCTATTTTGCGTAATATTAATGTAGTAAATTCAGTGCATTATTAAAAACTTTAATAGTGTTATATTAATACAATACGAATCACTGAATTTAATAAACAATGTATAATTCAGTTCCATAACAAAAATTGAAATAAATATCGAAATAAAATGTTAACTTTGTAATTAAAAAATAATAATTATAATCATTTAAGTAAGTACAGCATAACTAGCAAATGATAGAAAGTAAAACCTTAATTTTTTCAAAAAAAATTATAAATAAAATTTAATTATATTCAACAATATTGATAACATTTAATTTTGAACTTACGCCTTATTAATTACAATAAATGAAATTTATAAATAAAAACAAATTGTACTTATTTTATAAAAGTTGTAGAATAAAATTTAATACGTGTAAGCTAACATAAAAATACAATCATATATAACAAATAGTAGTTAAAATTACATAACATTAATTTTTAAGTATAAATTTGAGGTTTTATTTTTAATAATATTCATGCTTGGTTATTTTTTTAGAAATGTCAACATGTAGTAGAAAAATCACCAAACATGAACAAGTAGTTTTATTGTCTTGTTACAAAGTACCTTTACAAATTATTCTATCATTTGTTAACAAATATTTTTATATTAAGTTAACATTATATTATGAATAAGCAGTCACATTAAAATTAAAATAATAACAAAACATAAAAATTAAAGTATGTATATTTTGTGAATATATATAGTATAATAAATACATACTAAAAGGATTAAATAAAAAGTTAACAATAAATTTAATAAAATTAACTAAAATTATATAAATATTTGGATTATAGAAATTACTGATTTTTGGAGCAATTTATTAATAATAAAGATTTATATTCAGCCAATTCTATCTCTTTTCTTAAAAGATAAATTATTAAAAATACTATTTATTAAAAATTATTTTTTAATTTACTGTTTAAATACATTGATACTTGACGGATTGGTCAATATTGCATCGATAGCAACGTTTCTCCAACTAATTAAGATTTATGAGTTTTAAATTATATTTAAATAATTTCCATAATATAATAAATAAAACAAAATTATGCAATGACCGTTCAGTTATATGCATATCGTTTTTTTTTGTTTTTTTTTTTCGAAAATAACAGTTTTGGTACTGTCCATGATTTACATTATACGAGTATCATTAAATACTTTATATAGTATTTATCAATATTCTAATGTTTATATAAGCATTTTCTTTCAAGTTTTTAGATTTGAATGTATTTAAATAATAATGAACTTTAGTTCTTATACAATAATAACATAATTTAAAACTGGCGTAAACTGTTATATGAATTCTTTTTAACTATGTAATTTATAACATTTTCAGCAAAATTTACTATTATTTTAATTAATATGTTATTGTCATATTAATTGACACAAAATAAATTTTTAAAAATATGTAAATTATAATTATATATATTACTTTACTACATAATGTATTTGATAATTTTTACTTGAATTCATTATAAATAATGCAAGTATAATTTAACAATGTTAAATACATTGTTTGCAATTTTTTAACTACAGTTAATTATATTTATTTGAAAAAATAGTTCAGTATAATTATATAAAAATTTTATTTTAAGTATTTTATGTCGATAAACAAAAGTACGACTAAACATGAAAAAATATTTCTAATATTAAAATTTCAACTTAAATAATTATAAATAATTAGATCAAATAAATTTTTTTTGTTTAATATGCAACATTGTAATTCACAAACAGACAACAGTTGTGTATTTATATACATTTTGTATGTATTTATTTATTTTATAAACATGTACAAACAGTTAAGATTGTGTACTGAAATGCTTGTACAATAAGAACGGTTATGGAAATGACTGCTTGGTGAAAAATATTAGCCCTTTTAGACACCGTTTTAACCAAATATTAAACAATTCATTTAATTTGAATTATAATTTGTTTATGCTTATTATTAATTAGTTTAACACAACAATATGTGACTGAAAGGGTTAATATTCGATGAAACGTATAAAAATCCTGCTTGGCTTTTGTCAAAGTGTTAAACTATATGAAAAATGTATTATTCTTTATCTAACTATATTCCTTAAGGAACGTTTCGTGAAAATTTTTAAGAGAGCCGAGCATCTTTTTAATTTTGTCTTTTTGTGGCAATATCGTTGTACGAAAATGATACGTACCGGGTTTCTGTCCGAACCCGGATCCAGGAATGACGCAAATACCAGTGCTTTCAAGTAATTTGAATGCATAAAACACATCCGGTTCTTGATTCGCAGCTTTTGCAGCTTTTATCGCTTTTTCTGGAAGTTTTATTTGTGGAAACACGTACATTGCTCCCATGGCTGGATTTGCCTGCAAATTCAAAATAAATTGAATTGTTTATAGGATTATTTATCACAATTAAACATAAATACTATTTTTACAAAAATATACATTTTAATTATGCGTTGATAAAAATTATTGAATAAATAATAAAACATATTCACTAATGCATAAATAAAAACAATATGCATTATATTAGTAATTAATAAATTATTATTTTTACATTATTTATTTCTAATTTAGTGTAATTTTAATATAAACCTTAAATCCCTTAATGCCGTTTAATGTATCTACAACCAAACGAGATCTTTCCGCCAGTGATTTTAAAATATCATTTTTTTCTTTAATAAATAAGTCATAAGATGGTTCTCCTGGTTGGGGTGGATTTACTACGACATCCATTACTACTTGACCTAAAACTGTTGGACATAACATCGCTGAAATCGATTTCATTAGCACAGCCATTACTTTTGGATCCATGTTTACAATTTCACCATATCCACCTCGAATACCACATTCCCCCATATATCCTAAAAAAGAAAATTTTAATTTTTATACATCAGTTTTAAAAATATATTTTTAATAATCAATAACTTTATTTATCATCTATATTATTATTGTATACATGTTCAAATTTTTATGCTTTCTTGTGAAATGGCACAAAAAATTTATAGAATAATAAACTTGTGTATAAATAACATATATTACTAGATTAAAATATTAATAACTCAAAACACTATAACAAACACAAAATGTACAAATTTATTTTTAATTTGATAATAAAAAAGAAATTTGTTAATTGGTACTATCAAATTTAAACAAACAATATAAAATATATATTATATATTACATCTTCATACTCTTGTATACACAAAACAAAATTAATGTTTATTTAACCTTTTGAAATTGACATAAATGATGCTAATTCCATAGATTTGTATGGTTCTCCCATTTCAGTCATAACCTTCTTAAATGAATGGAAGGCACATTCCTTGTGATAAATATTATCTTGATATACCTCATCAGCGAGCAAAAATAAGCGTTGCTTATGAGCGAATTTGATTATATCTTCAATATTGTCTCGTGATAATACTTGGCCCGTTGGATTACCCGGGTTAATTACTACTAAAACTCGGGGGTTACTCGTTTTTTTCGCTTCATTGTAAGATCTTTCTAATTCGCTGATATCCAAGGCCCATTTGTTTTCTTCGTTTAAGTAGTACCCAATTTGTGCCAATCCAAATTCAGCGAGTGTTGCAGAATACAGAGGATATTGAGGAATTGGGATCATTACTCCAGTTGGTTTTCCTTGTAATCTCTCATTAAATAATTTTAGAAACGACTGAAAAATGTCATAAACATCAATTAGTTACTTCATTATTTTTGAATTTAAATGATAAATATATAAATAATAATATAATTAATTAAACTTATATTTGCATTTTGTTGCTCTAGTTATGAATGGAATGTTACAAATCTTTATAAATGATTAATTTTAATATAATGTATAGTACAAAATATACATATGAATATTGTATAAAATATACATAAATTATACAACAAATTACCATACCTAATTGTAGACAATTTATAAAACATAAATTAAAATTTATACTCTTCATTAGAATATTTCAAAACTAATGTACTAAATTGTGTATAAAATAAAAAATGTAATTCATAAGTTATAATTAATCATGTTGAATATGAGTGCAATTTCAAATGTTAAATTTCAATAATTAAGGAATTTAAATTTTAGTTAAAAAACTAAATAATACATATATCATGCAAGAGTTTTGTGTGTCACATGAATTAAATGTTATAATTTCAATTCATTAACTTCGGAATTCACAATCAAATTCATCAATTAAAAATTATATGAATTCATTTAGTGTTATGAACTTACTAAACAGATTTTTATAAATTATTAATCATTTTGATGTAAATGAGTGATATCAAACAGTTCGTTTAGTTTATTATTTATACATGTTTTTGACCTTCAGTTCTCATGCCAATAGTTTCATTTTAATGTTTTATGCATTTAAATTAAAAAGATATTTAATTACAATAATTTTAAAATTAAAAATATTAGACTTTGAATCGTGACTTTTAAATTATTTTCAATACACTGAAAATAATATCATTGCATTAGTAAGCAGTTTTATGCATAAAGTATGTATATATACCAGTACAGAAGAATTTGTTCCTTTTTCGATTAAAAAATCCTTTGATCTTTTTGTTAAGTGTACATATATAATATATTTACAATATAATATACACTTAATATATAAAAGTAACTTATATATTGCCTTTTTACAATATTTGCTAAGATAAATTTATAAACCGAATAAAATAATTAATGTTTTACGCATATTTAATTATTATGTATTAAATGCAATACTCAGCAACAAACTTACATAATATATTCTATAATTTATTTATCATTTTAATTTTAATTTATTCCTATATTACTGAAACGCTTTTTCTGAAATTGTACCATTATTCTCGTTATTTATATTCTCTTTCCTTTTGCATTTATTACAATCGGTTCAAGTATTTCCAAAACAAAAAATAAATTTAAAGAGTACATTTCCAAGCATTTCATTTATAAAGATGAACTATTTATGGCATGGTGATGGTTTTAAGTATTAATTTTATCATCCTTTTCGATACCATAAATAACATAGTTTATTCGCATGATTTAGAGAAACTAATCTAATAACTAAAGTGCACACTTTGATTCCATCCGAAGCTCCATTCGAGAGGATGATATTGTTATAATCACTGGAGATGCCGTCCCTTCGTTTAATATATTCTGCGACGTGTTTGCGTACAATTTCAACTCCAGCTGATTCCGAATAAGAGCCTACACTTTTGCCCTTACACCCGCAAAGTATAGTCTCAGCTCGCTGTTTGGCATCGTCCGGAAATCGTGGGTCACTTCGTAGCTCCGGCATTACTGACAGTGCCAGCACCTGCCTCAAAAATGTTACAGGCCGCTGACCCATTGCATGTGCGTCGCCAACATTTGCCTTGATTACTTCCTCGAATGGCTTTTTCACACCCTAAAAATATTAATACAATTAAGCTTCTTTACATAAAATACAAATTTATTATATAAGAAACCGAAATGAAAAAATTAATATAGAATTATAAAATAAAAATTTCGAACATTATTTTATATACGCTTATTAATATATATATATAATATTAATATAATATATTATTAATATAGCAAATCAAAATGTAAAATGATTACAACGATTATCTTTAGTGCAGTTAATTTACATTGATTTAAAAAGGAAGTATGCGTGCAGTAAATTAATGAAACAAAGGCACAAAGTTCATTATTTGACATATTAACCGTTTAAATTATTCTAATTTAATTATACATTAAAAGAAAAAAAATACTAATTTTTTAAATAAAAGAATATTCAAACTCCACAGTTGATTTAAATAAATGATATTCATTGACAATATGACATAGATTAAATTTTGAGATAAACAGATAACAATAATTTTATATGAAATAAAATATCTTAAGTTGAAAATATATTAAAAGAAAGAACACAAATAATAATTCATTCATTCCATTTTGATCGATTAAATATGACATTGAATTTATTAAATTGAAAATAACCATCAATATAATTACTTATTTATTTATTTAAATTTATAAACTTAATTGTCCAATTATATATAATACACGAAAAACTTTAAAATAGTATCTCATGACACAAGCCAAGTATAATATTAAAAATAAAATAAGATAATAAATACAACACGAAACTTGAAAGTTTTAGTACGGTTGAGTTTACTATTTCCTGTATATTATTGGTGTTTAATTTGAAAATATCAATTTTATCAAAGTTAACAAAACTGTACATTCTAGTTAAAGAATCATTCACAGAATAATGTGATTTGATATACTAGACATCAAATACCATTTTTAATTGTGCCAGTTTTACAGCAACATTAAACCTAAATTCATTCAAAAGATCAGAATAACTAATATCAATTTAAAAATAAATTTAAGATCATTTCATTCACACACAGATTTCAAAGATGGAACATTCAAAAGCCTTGTAATATCAATGTAACTATGGTATATAAATGGGTTTGATATTTAATTATACGCTGCTGTTCTAAAGAATTTATACTAAACAGTTTCTAGTTTTTTAAATATTTCAATACGTGTGAAGATACAGTAGATGATGTAAACAAAATTATAGATGGATATACAACATTTTTAAATGTATCAATAGATCATAGTTCTATTAATAAAAAATATTAATATTATCATTGTATTATAGTTAGTCATATCAAGATTTTTTTTCTGGAGAAGGTAATTCTACATTTATTTAGATTTAATAGATCATTTTTTTCACATCAGGCAGATATATTATTTAAATTACGTAATCAATCAATTGTAAACTAAAATTTGAATTATAATTAAAATATAATTCTTTTATTTAATATATTGAACTCTGTCATTTTTGTGTTAAGAATTTGTGATTAATAGAATAAAATACTTTGTTAAAGTTAATGTAGATATTATCATCTTGTCTATAATTATCTAAAGATCTAAGATTATCTGAATATCTAAGTAAATATAAATCAATATCTCTGCTCTCGATGAATCCAAATGGGTTAAAATTTAAATACAGACATAAGAAATGTAAGTTTAACTGTGTAATCAAGTCAAAGATCAAGGTATTATATTCATTTTAGAGATCGGTCGTAATTAACAGATTTATGTATAGGTGTTATGTAAGATGATGTACAAATATTTGGAAAAATGCCAAACGTTAATGATTTCTTAAAAATAATGTGTAAAAAATAAAAAAAATACAAAAGGGCAGCTTTTTGATCATGTACATATTTTTTATGCAACAATTCTGTAAAATTATTTGAAAATCATAATACGGTTGTTGAGTAAACTTAGTTACAAATAATTATTATATCACCACAGCTGTTTGGTGTAAAAAATGTTGATTTATGTTACGTAGATTGACTTTACATTTTACTTCGCCCATAATATTTATTTTGCATCTATTTTTAATGTTTTTTCTATTAAATAATTTCAAGTATGCTCAATAAAAAAATTTTATTTTTGTATACCTTGCTTATATACACTACGTTATTTTTATTTTAGATAGATAATATTTAAAAAACAGCATTTGTAAAGTAGTTCTGAAAATAGTTTGAATTAGTTCATAAAAATTTTGAAATTTTAATACTTTTCATTATTCAGTTCATGCTTTTATCACAAACGACATTACAAGATAAAAGTATTTTTATTTGACAAGTATTATTTTAAGACCGATTGATTAGTTGATTAAACTAATTTCTTTTCTCAATAAAATGTCAGTGAAGCTTATGCAAATGATCTATATGCGAAGTCCAAAATAATGAAACTGGCCTTGAGTTCACAAAGATTACAAATATTTATTATGCAGACCAATTGAAAGTCTATTTAGTGTCCCTGATAGTATTTATCTCATTTAATCATTGATCTGATACTAACTTGTTATTCAATATAAACAACTGTACAAGAAAGATACATTTCAATAAATCCCAATTCACTTTAACAAAAAGTGACGTGCATTACTATCCATAACCACTGTTCGCGCACATTATAGTCGCTCACGAGTATCTTTTCAGTCTTCAGTTAAAAAATCAGTCTTTTTTAACTTGCTTTTAATTTTTTATCAGAAACATGTATGGTATTGAAGAATAATGGCAAGTTATAAATACTACATAATCAATCAATAATTCATCGTCACATTTTTATCCCATAAGTATACACGTGGACATCTTAGTGTATCGTTATTTACATCCAAACTTTCGAGTGCTTCGCATGTTTGATCTGATGCACACACACACATGCATTTATATTTACACGTGTGCAGTAAAAATGTGAAAATAAGTCTATTACAGATAACTGTTGTAACCAGAAACGACAGAAGACGTCTTATATAAATTGATCCACTTGTTGCTGTATTGTTTATGTAGCATGCATGTTATTATGTAATAAAATAATTAGTTTTCAGTTAATCTACATTATTATTTCAAAATATTTCAATCTTCAACTAATTATTACAATTTTTTTCACATATAATTAGTTATAGAAATGAACCTTATTTTTATTATTATAGATGTAATAAACGACTACTTTTTGTTATTTCACATTTACTTTATAATTATTGAGATAATTCTAAATAAAATAATAAAGAAAAAGTTGAATTTTGCAAAAAGTATGGCTCAGATTTATTTTGTTTTGATTTATTTTACATATTTATATTTATTATTATGCAAATTTGACATGCCTTACAGAGTATTCATGTATTGTGAAACAATTTCTTTCGTTCATAGTAAATTCTTATTTATTTTAGTAAAATTAAATTTACTGAAAGAACTTTATTTATACATACTTAAAATTAAAAATAGAAATGATTCAGAGATAAAGTTTAATAATTTGACACGTTTAGGGAAGATAAAATCAGCAGACTGTGTGACTGCGTTGATTTATATTTACCGTGTATAAAATACTTTTATATATTCCTCATTAATGGATGCTACAAATTTGACATCTTTACTGCATTATAAAAATTATTTTTAATTTTTACATTGCGAACATTCAAATGAACAACTTTGCATATTTTTGATGATAATGAATTCAGTCATGTCCAAATTTTGAACAAGTTATTAACTAGTTTTGAACTGCGAGGTAAGTTTAATGATTTAAAAAAAAAAGAAATTATTTTTGGATATATTATTTATTTTTTAGCATAATCAACCGTGATGGATATAGCTGAAACTTTAATTACAATTTATCGACAGACGGCGGTTAGTAAATGCGAATTTGTTTCAATACTATGAGTATTATATTTTATATTTTCGGACTTACCAAACGCTTCATTTATACAAACTTTTAATTATATTGTAATCATTTTATACAT
>JABFOX010000851.1:0-14675 GCA_022817665.1 Axea sp. ZL-2020
AATGTTTTTCATTAAATTTGCGTTGAAATAATGACGTGGGATTTATGGTAATATCTTGTATTTGATTTGATGGGTGGAAATTGTGTAATAATGTTAATAATAAATTTAATATTGAATTTCGAGTGATGTTTCACACAGAGGTTATTTTCGTAGATTTGGAAACTATACTGAAATATTTTCTAAATGAAATATTTTAGAAAAACATAAATATCCACATATAGACATATTTTTAGTGTTTCAAAAATTTCAAAAATGTTTAAGAACATTTATATAATAATATAACATAAATGTTAATAGAATATTTTATAACTTCAAATATAAATTGTGAAATTTTTGGTCCATTAATAGTGTTATAATTTAAAAACCGATGAACAAGATTTGTTTTAAATTTTGACTTGTTAAATTAAATTAATTTTTAAATGATTTAAATACATTTGTTATGTAAAAAGAATATATGCGAAGATTTTAAATATTCAATTTTATTCAAATTTATGATTCATATTTAAAATCTGATAGAACAAATGATTTATTATTTATTTATACATTATGGAATAAAAGGTGTAGTAATAAAAAGTAATTTATAATTTGAAATTCGTACTTCAAAGTAATAAATTTATGACCTTAATATATTCTTTTATATAATAATACTTTATTTGATTTGTTAAATCTAAATACATTTTTTGTATGTTTGTCGGAAAACATGGGAATTATTTTGAATGTCGCAAAATTTTGCAACCCCTTATGACATACTAAAGTCTTATCAACTAAAACCACAAAATTCTTGCTGTGACATGTGACCATTTCGGAAACCGCTCGCATTACTTCAGAGTGACATAGTTACTTATAAATTCAGAAAGTCCGTTTTCCGATCACTGGTTTCATCGTTCGGTTTTCTTTCAAACATTGCAGAGCTGTCTTTTCTTCTATTTCTTTATACAAAATACACTACATAAAAATTTAGCTACACATTCCTATTGTCGAGGGCTGGATATCAGCAGATTTACGATGGTACTGGGTAACACGATTCCAACCTTGGTTGTGAGACACCATCTATGTTGCTGTCATCTTTCGCAATCGAAGAAGATGCGGGGTGTGCAGTCACTCTGTGCTAGAAAGTAAAGACGCGATGTCCTTGTAACTTTTCCCATTTTATTAGATAGGTTCGGAAGTCTCATGTTCAGTCAGAAACTGAGTCAAGTAATAATCAACCTTACCATGAGGGCGACTGATCTACTGATTTACAGTTAGAATGAGTTATACTGTCCATGTTCAGTGTGATTCGTGAAATTACTTCTATTATCATACTTCCACTAAGTAGGTGCATGTGTCTTCGCTGTATATCTATTACATCTTTCTTTTGGTAAAGCATATTCTGATTTTCCACACGTTTTTGTAGGTGCAAGAGGACCTTAAAATCTAGCGCGCACATACGTGTGTTTTTCTATCAAGAGCGGATCTCTCCATTTCAACGTCGTTGAGCACAATGAAATTTGACATTGATATGAGCAACTTCTGCTAGCAAGCTCTACAAGGATTACTGAATTATGCTATAAACTAATTCAATGCCACTGTTAGTTGCAATGTGTAGTCTGCACCTTATGTGCTTCTCAAAACATAGTTTTGAGTTAAGCATAAGTCTGAAGTGTTTAATAGCCGGCTTTACTTGATTCAGTTTCCGCTGAAGTTTCTGCACATTGCGCGCTTATATAATGGCAGTTATATCACCGGTATAATCATCTACACGGATCGATTTTTCCGACACCTCTATATGAAGGATCCCGTCGTAGATATTCCGGAGATCTGAACCGATAATCAATCCCTGTATAGCTGTTTCTGTGATATTCATATTTTGGAGACCCATTGACATCAAAATGCGTTTCTCGATACAATCATTCAGAATAAAGAGAAGATATCTTGGGATGTTGAATTGACGTCTATCGTCCGCGACTTTATCCTCCCATCTTGCCGAATTAAATAGTTTTGCATATCCCGAGTGACTCAGAGGATGATTATTTCTTTAGTAATTCCTTCTCTGTTTCGATTCAATCAACTCCAACCAATCTGACCGTGTAGGGGGTTATTCTGAAACCGAATTGCCTCTTCAATATATTCCCTTCAATAGTGTCTGGAATACGGCGAACTACTAATTTCCTATCCTTAGCGAACAAATAAGCTTTTAGAAACTCTTCCTTACCGAAGGTAGGGATTGTGATTTCAGGCTCATCGCTTTGGCAAGTGATGCGAAAATAATGGTTGGACGATATTTTGCAGTGTACCCTCGTTATATATTCCACCAATAGATTAAATACTGACCTTTTTTATTATAATTTTTTACCCAAGACGTAACGAATTTCAGTCGTCGCATCTTAAAATTTCTTGTCACTGATTAATTTTATTTTTTTCTTGATAACACGACTCAAAAGCTTTCTTTACTCAGATGTGTTGTTCAGAACTGATTCCAATATCCAACTTAAGCCGGGTTCACTGAGCAATTCGTTTCAGCCTCAGACATGTACGCCAGTTTAGGTCATCTGATCGATCCACCAACAAACAATTGGTATTGCATGTGGACATTTTCTTTTGAAGAATGGAAGCTTTACAGGCTTGGTGCCGAAATCGCATTGTGATAAGAGCCAGTCCCTCGACCGATAATTGGGGTTTAAATGTCTCTTTTAGTGATTTCTTCGTAATGTTACTCCTCGGAGGCTTGTTACTCGCTAATGAGAACGATACGTACTGACAGTCAGAGCCGGTGTAGTATAAGAGTTGACAATAGTTAATTCCGTAATTTTCAATACTATCTATGTTTCTAGACTTCATCGTGATATTTGAGATTGTAGTTGTATATTCCGTGATCATCTGAAAGTTAACGTCGATTGATTGTTATTCAATACAACCTTGCTTTTGCATACAGCACACATTTTTCTTTAGGTTTGATGAGGGCATTCCACATTATGATGCTCTGGCATTAAAATTGTCAGCTACCAGAATGCTATGAGTCTAAATAACGAGGTTATTTAGACCTCGAAACCTCGAAAACATCAATAATAATAACAAAGACGATGGTTTAATCTCATATTTGTAAATATTAACTTCTATGTTTGTTTCTTTGTAATGTAAAAAGTCGGAAAGATCGTAAAATTTCTTAATTAATAAGTATACCATAATGGTATACTTGGGTCTTATTGTTTTATTTATTTATATATTTTTATTATTATATTTCTTTACTTTCTCTAGAACTTTAACTTTGAAGTAGTTTTCTTTTTCTTCTTTGAAGAAAACTTTGAGTCACTTAGTTGTGATGTTTATTGTAGAAATACATTTATGGATAAAAAACACGAATTTTAAGTTTATAAATAAATTATGATTTTTTACAATGAATCATTATGCATCGATTGCAAATTTGTAGAGCAGTTAAGGTGACAAGAAAAATTTAATTAAATGTTCATAAACGTGTGATTATCATACACGCGAAAATGATAAGTACTTAGAACTTGTAATTTCTTTCTATAATAAAAGTATTCGTGCTAAAGTCGATTTAAAATGAATATGCATAAATATCGATAAAAATGTCGAACAGCTGCGCGACTTCCGAGGAAAGCGTTTTGCTAAACGTGATGGATCTATAAATTATGACAGATAATTGCGCCTTCGAGTTCTCGATGACGATGTATGTGTGTGTACGTACCGCTTCTACGTACATGAGATACACTTGCATTACTGATGGAAAGCCTGGAGGGACGTGCGCAATCTTGGTAATGGCAACAAATCACCTAGGACACGCTAATTACGCGACGCATTAATACATATGACGAGATCGAGGTGTTAATAGTTGAGAGCGTCGTTAAAGGAAGTGGACGTATTAATTTGGAATCGATGATTACTTACTATCCATCTGATTACGAGAGATTGTTTTACAGTATTTGTTTCTTTTTTAATTGATAGAAATAATTTATTTTATTACATTAGTATTTCGGACAAAACTTCTGTATAACAACCCTTTAAATAATATTATCATACAAATGATATTAAATTATATTAATATTCAAATTTTATATATTTTCCTACTGGTTGATGAAATATCATTACATGATAAAAATTATACTAAATTTTCGTACATATTGTCGAAAACGTAACTGAATGCAAGTATTAATATATATAATATATATATAATACAATAAAATATTTGAAAATATCTCTTCACATATTTAAAATAAATATATGTAGTTTTCATATATTTATTTAAAATGATGATACTTTGTTTCAACATTTCTTATACTTGTCATACAGTTAACTTGTTCTAAGTTTATAAGAAACATTGATGTTGATTTTACGTGTATAATTGCAATTAAATTAATTCTACTGAAATGCTAGTTCTTAATTATTAGTATTTAAAGTCGTCATTACACAGTAATAAATAAATACTGACTGAATATTGAAATAGATATTATGAAGATTAAGAGCTGCTTAAAAATAATTTTTAAATTCTGATATTCAATCAGTGCTTTTTAAAAATTGACACTTATGTATTTCAACATTCGATAAAGAAACATATCGATATTTTATTAATATTAAATTATTATGTTACTGTTGATTGTATATTCAATTAATGTTAATTTAATATAGATTTAATCATGTTAATACAGAAATCATGTTTCTGTAGTATTTCTTGTAAATATGCAATATTATTGAGATGTAAAAATATTTATTTCTGATTCTGAAAATTACAGAAATATTATACTAAATTACAAATGCAAATCAACGTTTAATCAATGTTATAATTATATTGTATGTTCGTAGTTTTTAGTACTGTATAATTTTGTATTAATATTGAACAAATGTTATTTTATAGCAATATATTTAAATGTTATACTATACACGTTTTTATATATTTTAAAATATTATTACTTTACATTTTCTAATAATATTCCCATTGTATTGTTTACAATTCATAGAGTTTAAATTGTATTAATTAAATAAAAATATTTATAGAATTAACATTGACAGAATTGATTGAATGAATGTTTTCTTAAGGATTTAATTTAATTATCAAAATTATTTTGTAAATTTTGTTGCATCTAGAATTAAATTATAATAATTTTATGATTTGTTGTAATAGAATATAAAAAAATTTGATGTTTTTTACAAAACTAACAACGAATATGTAAAATAAATTATTCAATTTTTAGTATGCTATATATTTATATAATCAATGTAGAATTATTATTAGATTGCTATTTTATACACAATAATATATGTTAAAAATATTAATAATAACCGTTTGAAAAATATTAAAATAGTTACTATGTAATATTCATAGTACTAATATTTTGATGATTATCTATATGAATTATGGAAACTGTAGTGCTACTACGGTTTAATTGTAAAATCAATGTTGTTCTTGAAATACTATTGTAATATTACTCTAGTTATCGGAATACTCTCTTTAGCGGTATATAAATTTCTTAAACATATTGTTTATATTCTTATCAATTTTAAATAAACGTTGTTCATTTTTATTTATATTTTGTCATTAGGCCCAATTAGTAAAAATGTGAAAGTTAATGTCAAATCAATATATTCTTTCAACGTTATATGTATAGAGTCTATATTTTAATTTGATTACTCAGAATACTACCACATTTGGGTGTAGAAATGGGTAGTTATTTATACAGACAGACACCCTCCTTGAAAATAGTACAGATTCATTTGGGACATTTTTTGTACAATGCTTATTTCTCAACAAATTCTGAGTTGGCAACTTAAAATGAATAGATCGTATACGATAATGTCATCATAAGAAATTCGATATAATACAGCATAGTAATTTTTAGTTATCAATTTATTTATTATTCAAAAATTACGTTGTTTTATGTTTCATCTAACATTCTTCCAGACCTCTGCAATATATATAGACAGAAATCGGTTAGTTGTATATGGTAAAATTATACATATTCGAACTAAATATTAAAAATGAATCATTTAGGAATAAAAATCTAAAAAATAATTGTAGTAGTGTTTAAATCCCTTGATCTTTAAAGTCACCAAATTAAAATAACAAATAAATTAAATTTAATATTATAAAATGAGATTTTCGATCAAACATAAGTCATCATTTAACAAAATGATTTAACATAATGATAAATAAATTAAGACTACAAAAATATTATAAGGTAATATTTCAAATTCTTCTTGGTCATGCGTAGTAAAAATATAATATATATGTTATATATTGGATATAATATATTTATCTGGATATAAGAAATGTTTTTGAACAAAACTTTTGAACATTTATGATAGGTAACTATATTTTATGGAATAGTTCGCATTTTACAATTCCAATTTTTATATAACTGTATGTGATGTTTGTTATGTAATTAATGATAGAATCTATTTATTGGAAATTTATTTAAATTTTCTATGAGCTTAGATCATGAACCATGTATCAACTTAATGTTTTTTAATTCGATGAATACCTTATTTTACAATTGCCACTGTATTAATGTATCGGTTTCATCTTCGTTTTGTATGCATTTTATGATTTGATACTTCGTCCGTGTTTAAGATATCAATAAATAAATATATGAATAAGTGTTAAAATTGTATCACGTTTCTTTTTACATATTTCGCAGTTACAGACAGATTTACGTCGCGGTTTAATCATAAATAAAAGGTAACTAAATTTACATTAAGGTGAAACGTATTCAAAATCAGATTGCTTCATAGATGTTTATACATTCTAAAAGGTGTTGTAGGTAAGTTTTTTTATATGTAGCTCAAAGAACGCACTAATATAATCGATTACAGATCAGAATATTAAAATACTACTTAAAGTTTCAAAGAATCACCGCTTTCATAGCTTTATCCTTTATTAACGGTATTTGTATTGATGAAAGTTAACCAGCTATGAATATACTCATCAGCAGTTACATAATAAATTTAAATGAAATGTACGGAAATGTATGCCAGTGAAATGCAAACAAATTAATTCTAATTAAAATTGTACGATGATTAATTTAATAATTTAAAATTGATTATCGTTGCATTTAAAACAATATAAAACTGAGATGTTATATAAATTATATAAAGAATTCATGAGAAAACTCATTGATGTGATAAATTAATATTAAATTAACATGATTTAATTTTTCAATGATTCAATCTGAGTTTCTAAGTATGAACATTTAAGTATTTTATATATATTCAATAGATTATTTGTGAAAATAATTGCATTAAGAATTAATGCTTTCAAGTTATTTATAATATCCTATAAACATTTTTTCAAAACTTCAAAATTATAGTTTTGAAATTAAATGGTGTATTATTACATTTATACTGAACATTATAATGAAATACATAATGATGCATTGTATGTTCATAATTTTTAAATGTCACATTAAAATATTGCGTTGCTAAATAATTATTACACCAATAATACTAGACTTGAACAAATTCAACTTTAAAATTGATGTTCAATATATTGACTTTTTAAGACTTTAAAATAATCTTTATTCCAGTTAAAAGTTCAAGTCATACAATTCTTTTAGTAGACTATTATATTATCCAACTGACTATTTTGAAGCAATGCAATTTTTCAATTTTATCAGTCATAAAATTAAAATATTACGTTAACAAAATTCGAGTCATAAGGTAATTAAACATTTGCGTTAATAATACCAATGTTAATTGTGCTGTTTTGTACGTTTTAATACACGACTTGAAATACTTTGATGTTAATTTCGCGTTTACTGACAAGGAAGTACTGATCATTTAGATCTGTGATGCATAATTGCGTGTCTGCATAACTAACACGCATTACTACGCCGTCTTGGCAATGTGCAACAAAAATTTGCACAGTAATCGAATTAATAGAATAACAAATTCCGCGTGGAATTTATGCAAGAATATGGCGTTTTCCGTTGCTGCAATTTTGAATCTAAGATAAGGTGCAGTATTTTTTCCCATTTCGTTTGAATGAATATGAGTTGTTTAACGCATATGTGCCAATTCTTAACAAGGGGTCGTCGCGGTTGCATATACAGTCAAATAAAGGATCTTGACGAGATCCGGATGCCGCAAAACGGAAGGCATTAAAAAACCGATCGGTCGTAATTACCTGCTATGAGAATCCGGATGACATGAATGTAACAAATATCAGTAAGAATGAAAGATACATCAGTAACGAGATTCGCATTGCGTGCAGTATCTTTCAAGCGAATATGAATTCAATGACTGTTTTTTTTTTTTCTGTCAAAAGCATAGTCGCATTCAGCTTCAATCAGAAATGTGTGTCATATTACTCTGCGAGAGTTTTTATCACTTTTTTTCATTCTCTGAGGATGTAATCACTTTTGAAAGTCTTCATTCGAATACACGGTAGACACAATGCCGTCGATTGTAGTTTAAATATTGTAATTAGTATCATAAACAAGGTTGCGTGTGTTGAAAATTCGCGTTCTTTTTCTCTCTTCATTTTTTAAATATTTCTTTGGCGTGTGCATTTGCGTCGACTGCATAAACGTGGCAGTTTTTTACAAGTTAAATATAATCATTTGATAGGTTCTGAATTTTAATAATTGAAAAGGATTTTACTTGCAGCTTTTGTGCACTATCAACTTTTGAATTCCAGTCTTCTTTTTAAAGGATTCTTTTGTATTTAAATATATCTTTTATTATATTATCGGCTATAGACATTGGCATTTAAATTAATTCCTTTAATGTTGGATAATAAAGATATGATTTAAATTTTAGTTACCACATGATTTTAAATGTACGTTTAATAATTAATATCGCAATTAATGTTCAACGCGTATAATTGATACGGCTGTAAACTGAAAATTGTTATTGTTGTTATTATTATTCTCATTTAAACATAATTGATGTTATAAATACTATCCTTATTCCTCATGTTATGAACACTAAATGAATGTCTGACAAAAAAAGACTAACAAATGACTGAAACGTTACGTTTTTATGATTATTTTTCTATCCCAGATTTTATATTTATTTGAACAAAAATTAAGTTCACGATCATTTAAGTAATTGATTTGTCCAGTTATGTGTCAGTTTTAAATGTTGACATATTTTATTACGCACAGACATTTTATTACATATATTTTTTACTTTATGAAATTTTATTATACGCAAACTTTTTATATATAAAAATATATATTTTGTATTTTATGAAGAATTGTGAAAAAGAGGCTTCAATCAATAATTTGTTACACGAATGCCTCACAAAATTGTTGATAATTTTTTTTACACTGGCTGATTCGTAATTATTTTAAAGAATATTAATAAATATTATTTTTACTAATTTACTATATTAATTAATAATTACATAAAAAATATGGTGGTTGGATTACTTGCATATTTATTAATAAGAGTTATATTTATGAAAGAAATAATTGCTTTTGATTAATTATGACAAATGAGAAAAGAACGCAGAAAAAGTAGAATCATTTATTAATCATTTTTCATCAGGAATAGACACTTATGGTTAAATACAAGTTTTGTATATATAATTCTATTACTGTGCAGTATGATTTTTTCAATATGTAAAATAACGAAAATTTAGGATACAAAAAAGACGCCTATGCATCACTCTACTTGACATACAACTTTATAAAACTCCGCGTGACCTTATATAGACACAACTTCTATCTAAAGCATTCTATTAATCCATACCTGCAAACAATAAACACATCCATCAACATCATCAAAACACAAAAAGGACTGCTATTACAACGGCATAAAACATCAAAGAATGTTTTTATTTTGGCGTTAATGATTCAATTATAATCAAAGAGCATAAAGAGTCCACTAAGCGAGCACGTAGTCTGAACACGAGAGATGCTCTGCATATAAGCTCACTATACAACCGGTCACTCTTTCTCTTGCGCGTGTTCGGCGCGGCATTATATTATATCATTGGCGGCCATTTTGGACCACCCAAGTTGCTGTCAGAGCATAAAAAATATGAAGTTCTTTTAGGGCCGCCTTTTTTCTGTGCCGCCAGCGGCGCGGCTCTGGCGGATCGTTCGCAATACGAGGAGGAGGGAATATGCGTAGAGAGACAACAAGAAAGAGGAAGATGAAGAACAGGACGAAAAAGAAGAGAAACCCTGAGAGAGAAAGACAACGATTATCTTAAAGTAAAGAGGAGAGATCACGAAGGTCAGACAAGGACAGATTTGGAATGAGAAGAATAAGGCCGCAAGGCCCTTATTCGTGAGGAACGTAAAAGAAAGATGTAGTTATGTAGTTAAGTTAGCTTAGATCGTCGTCTCCGCCATAGTCAGGGCTGTTTACAATGGGGGTATGCGGGCCAAATTATCTCGCGAACCGAGGAAACCGTAAAGGTTCGCAAAAATGAAGACGCTTTTGTTACCCTCATTTGATGAGAGTCTATTACGATTAGACGGTGGTGGAGAGAGAGCGAAATTATATCAAAGTAATTTTGTTCTAAAAATCGAAATCCACGGTGTCTAATTTTATATTTTGACCTAGTGATATTGAAGTGGTGTTTAACAGTTTTTGTTGAGCGATACGATAAATTTAAATAAATAAACGAGTGAATGAATAAATGAGTTAACCAACAAAAAAAAAAGAATATATAAATATACGAATAAATGAATAAATGTCAATTTCATCACATTAATTGACAAAAGAGATTAAAATGTATCGACGTTATTATTAATAATATACAATTTAATAAATTTAATTTCTTAGCAATAATTATTATATTAAAAACAAGAACCATTTGACCATTTTGCGATCAAGTTATTGGCTATATTTGTTATCGATAATACTTTAAAAGCAGAAAAAAGTGAGATTTCTATCATCAACTGTAGGAATAGCCATATTTATATAATAAAACTGAAAATATAAACGCAATTGCCAACTGAGCAGGTATATTATTTTGTAGCAATAAACCATGCATTTCATTTTACACTTCATAGACACTTTGAAATTACAAATTATATTTTTGTCTATAATTGCATGATTTATTAATATAACACAATGAGATGTTCCATTTTTACAAAATACAAAACTTTACTTTTAGATGCGACATTTTATAAATGCATTTTTGTATCTGTAACTTGCATTGTAAAAAGTAAATGTTGCGAAGAAATGTTGTACAGCTTTATTATTCATTTACAAAGAAAAATATAAAAGGCGATAATTTTGTTCGTGCAAGACACAATAGTGTTTTCAATGTTGGATATAGACTCAATAAATTTAGATTATACTTTTTGCAAGTATTAAGAATTCTGAATAATTTGATAATGCATAAAATGATTGTATTTAATAGTATGTATGTATGTAATTTTTCTAACAATTAATAATTAATTATAGTTAATGAAAAATATGTACATTTATATTAACAGTATAAAATTCTGCTAGAGAATAATTAAAAAAATGTAAACATTTGGGTCATCGCATTTATTAAATATATTTTGAAATATAACTGATTTTGCTATAATTTGTTAATATTACTATAACGTGCTGTTATTAGCATTGTTTTAAACGTTGATATTAAAAGACTTATTTTTAAACTTTCAGTTTTGTCATTTATTCAAATTGTTTTGAGTTTTTAAATTAATTTTTTATTATATACAAAGTTAATGTACATTGCATTTACAGAAAATATTTAGATTGTCTCATCAAATTTTACGAGGACAAACGCAAGGAAAATTAAAGAAGAAATGTTATTAGGTTGCAAGGATGAAATTTGAAGTTAATAATATTGCTAAATTTAACAGTTTATTATTTGCCATTAGTTGAATATTTTACCGTTCTGCTTTTTTTGTTGTTAGAAAGGTAAATATCTCATCTGTTTACAGAAATCATTGTAAGGTTTAAAAAACATTAAAAACTTTTTCTTTAAAAATTAATTTTGTTAGAAATGGAACGGTCAGAAAGTCGCACAATTATGAAATATGATTTCTTACGTGGAACTACGGCATCATAATATTAATTGTGTATTTAGCTCTAGTTTTACTACGTAGCAGACAGTATCAAATTGATTCGACAAATTTCGTACTGATAACTTTAACCATACAAATGAGTCATGCGGTCGCACAGAATTAAAGGTCATTAATGACGGATCAAAGGTCACTGTTGAGGGTGACCTATTTCAGAGTGCTTGCGAATTATCATTGAAGATTAATGTTTGCAAACAAACAATACTAATTCATTTAACTCAAATCAGTAATGTGACAAATTTGAATAAGTGGTTCCACACGAACTGAATGAAAAACGGAAACAAAAGCGTTTGGAAAATTGTTTGACGTTGCTTTCTTATCACAAATCTGAAATATTTTTTAATTGAATTATTATTTTTAATGAGAAATAGATCCTATGTGACAATTGCAAACGTCCAGCACAGTGATTGGATATGGATGATTTGCCAAAACACAATTCAAAGTGCATTTATCAAAAGAAGCTGTTGGTGAGTATTTGGTGGTCTAGCACAGGTGTGATAAAACCTGGCTCATCGATCACAGATGTAGTACACTGGAACCACCTCTACAAAAATGATGCAACAACTTAAAGAAGAACAGCACACATTGGCCCATGGGTCGATTCTTGTTTGATTGCATGATAATAGTGGACTACGCACTTCATAAATGACTATAGCAAGATTACAGGAATTGAAGTTGGAACTTTTTCACTATCCTCCATTATCATCAGATGTAATTCAAAATAACTACTACTTGTTCCGCAATTTGAAAAACTTTTCAAGAGGAAAAGTATTTAATTCTGACAATGCTGTAAAATTGACTTTCTAGGAATTCAATGACTCTCCTGGGTTTTATACCATCGGCCTGATCAACCTGCTGTTTAAATGGAAAAAGTGTATGAATAACATTGATACATATTTTGTTGAATAAAATAATTCCTCACATTTGTGAGTTATCAACCAACTTTACCTTTTCTGTAAATTTCATCCTTAACGACCTGATATTTTCTCAAGTAAAAAAGATATTTTATATTTATACAAGTTATGATATTGCGTTCACTGAAATTCACATTATATTAAAAGTATTTCTAGACGCGAATTTTTAAAACGCATGTTTTTGTTTATTGATAATAAATTGTAAATTTATCATTTTAAATAATTACCTGTTTACATCTTACAATTGTGATTCTCTAATGTTTCATACAGTATGAAAGGACTTTGTAATTTTTACTTATCAGTGTCTTGCAATAAAAATGCAAAGATTTTCCAATAATGTTTAATGATTGCCGCACAATACTAATTCGGTATGAACTTAAAACAATCACTTACAGAGAGCCTTGTACAATGGAGCGTTAAATCTTTGAAAAGTCATTCGTGAATTTTTCATTTCAGATCTTCATGGTATTTCTAGACAAATTTTTTAACGCTTTGAGAGAATCTAGTTGAAATTTTGATATTTAAGTACATTATTTATATTATTTTAGATAATTTTTCAGGGAAATTTACATTTATATAATATTTTTCAATTGTTTAAACAATATAATCATGAAATTTTTCTTCTTTTGCTTTATTAATTTTTAAAAATATTAGTTTTTATGTTATTTATTTAATTCAATGCATATAACACTTGTATTTTAGATACAATAATTTAAGCAATTTTAATAGTAATGTAGATGTTAATTGTTATTTGTATTTTTTTATTTTCTGTTTACAAACTTATATTTGAATATAAATGGGATTTGATTAATCTTTTAGAATATTGTAACATTTCTGTCTTCTCCCAATAAATATTAGAAGGGAATCATTGTACAAATATTTGTTAAAAAAATTGTACTATTTTGGTGTCCAGTGATCAATATTAAGGATTGTTTAGAAAATGAAATGTTTGTAGCGTATTTAAATGTTAGTGCAATTTTTTACGATTTCTTGACTCATTAAAGGTATTCAGAAATGTTTTTATGACTATGACAGTTGTTGTTGATATCATATAACAAATTTTTTTCTGTACAAAGACATTAAATTACACTTTTTTGTATTGAATTTACGTGAATTAATAATTTTTGAAATGCAAATTATTGTATTTTTAGAATTATTTATCATTATCATCATATTTATATAACATTTAACAATAATAGAATGCTTAGATAGAATGAACAGCGTTTAAAATAATTCTAGTAAAAAATGACAACGTAAACTGACTTTGATTTTGCGAAGAATTTTAATATTCTCATTCATGTTCTTTCGAAATTTTTTATCACAGTACACATATTTATTTCAAATGTTGAAATTTATATGAGTTTCTTTTGAAACTAAAACTTCTTAATTAAACATCTATTAATTAAAACTCTTATAAAAATGTGATTGCGTTTGGAAAGTATAGTTGAACCTATTTTTGTACAATTCTTGTTGTGTTGTTGCAAAAAAACGCACGACAATTATGGCGGACGTCATATTCGACGAGGGCAATTTATGTGCATATAGAAGTGGCGTCGCATAATAATGCAATTATTGTGGACTTACACGCGATCGACACGATCTTATTAGCAAGCAGTATTTTAATCGTACATACGCCTTTAATGACTGCACGATTTGGCTGCAGCTGCGGGAAAGGAACGGCGAGGCCTTTTACCCGCAGCGGCCAAATACGCCGAACAAAGTGGTACCGACCCGAAGATGGCGGATCCACCTGTTCAGAAGGCCGGATAAGGAC
>JABFOX010000852.1:0-14647 GCA_022817665.1 Axea sp. ZL-2020
TTAAGATTATGTCACATGTTTACCGCAATTTTCAGAAGAAATACAACTTGAGATTTAATATTATTGCTGGTATTGTAAACCTTAAGCACGCCTTTTAGTTAATCTTGATTTTTGTCATCCTCCTTTCTTTTTTTTATCGCTTGATTCGTAGTAGGTCTTATATCTATTTGTTACTATAGATCAAATTCACCTATGTTGAGTCACATAAACGTGCTACAAAACCCATAGCTACTGAGTTTTTACGTAATTTGATTAAAATTCAACCGCACACTGTTTTGACAGACAATGGTATACAATTTACCAACCAGAAATGCCATAAATATGCTTTCCAACACATATTTGATAGAGTTTGTGAAGAACATAATATTGAACATCGTCTAACAAAAATCTTGGGCAAGTTGAACGAAACTTTAAAAAATGCTACTACTAATCACATCAACAACTCACAAAGCATCTTTATGACTTTGTCATGGCTTACAATTATGTAAAAAACTCTTAATGGTCTTACTCCTTTTGAATTTATATGTTCTCAGTGCTCCTGAATTGTTTATACTAAATCCTTACCATCACTCTCTGGGACTGTACATCTGAGAAATCCAATTATATATCTAGCTATACTATAAGGGATGAGGAAACTAATGAGCATGACTACAATGTTTAAGCTTAAAGCATTAGATGTTTTTTATAAGATATAAGGCAGAAACTTATCAATAAGCCCCCATCAAGAATCTTATCTGTTAGCTATATATAAAATATGATACTCTGACTACAATATACTACTATAGATAAAAGTGTTATCAATGGAGCAAAATATAGAATTAACAGTAGAAAATAATGTGCCATACTACTATAATACCACAGAAGTGGTATTAATGGAGCGAGATATGGAATTAGCAGTAGGAAATAATGCACCTGATTTTAGCTTACCAACAGATTCTGGTGAAAATTTATCATTAAGTGAATTTTTTGATAAAAAAAATGTAGTTCTTTATTTTTATCCTAAAGACGATACTCCGGGTTGTAGGATGGAGGCAAAAGGTTTTAGAGATAAAATAGATGATTTTTCTTCCTTTGACACAGTTATAATTGGTGTATCAAAAGATAGTGTTAAGCGCCATGCTAACTTCAAAGCAAAATATTCTCTGCCATTTTCTTTAGTTTCTGATGAGAATGCTGAAATGTTGGAAAAATATGGTGTTTGGGTAGAGAAAAGTATGTTTGGCAAAAAGTATATGGGAATAGAGCGCACTACTTTTTTAATAGATAAAAAAGGTAAAGTAGTGAAGATCTGGAAAAATGTAAAAGTTAGTGGGCATGTTGATGAGGTTCTGGAAGAAGTAAGGAGAATGTAAACTAAAGAATAATGGCTACCCATTGCTACATAAAAAAGCTGAAATTACATAATTTTCGTAGCCACTCAAACTTTGAACTGGATTCAGATGATAGCTCAGTTGTAATAACTGGCGAAAATGGTATTGGTAAAACTAATATACTTGAAGCAATCTCGTTGCTTGCTAAAAGCAATGGAATGAAAAAAGCAAAAGCCAGTGAGATACAAAATAGATTCAGTAATGAAGATTGGGTAGTGCACTATGATTTTTTTAATGGAACGGATTTTAATTCAATTGGTATCGCAAAGAGTTTTGATAAGAAACTAATACAAATTGATGGAAAAACGCAATCAAGTTATTCATCTCTGTATAAGATATCCAATGTAATATGGCTGATTCCACAAATGGACTATATTCTTCTTAATTCTCCAAGTGACAGATTAAAATTTTTAGACCGTATAGTTTCACTGTTTGAAGAAAATTATACTTGCTGCTACATGAAATATAGAAAAGCTAAACATGAGCGAAGTAAACTATTGAGAGAGAACATTTTGAACAAAAACTGGTTCTCTAGTCTTGAAAACATAATGGCCGTTAATGCAGTTAGTATTTTACATATGCGATCGTCTGTTTTAAAAATATTACAAGATACAATTGATAACCATTCCAGTAAGCTTTTTCCGAAGGCAAGTTTGAAATTCAGCAGCCAGCTAACTTTGGACGATACTGCAGAATATTTTCAGAATCGTCTAAAGGAAAACAGAGAAAAAGATTCATTGACTGGTAGAGTAACCCTTGGTGTGCATAACGATAATTTTCGGGTTTTTTGTCAAAAAAGAAACGTACCAATAAATCTGTGCTCCACTGGAGAACAAAAGTTATTACTGCTTTCTATTATTTTATCCAGTGTAAAAGCAAGGTGTATTCATTACAATAAGGCACCACTTCTTCTACTTGATGATATAATGTCTCATCTGGATAAACATTACAGAAAGACGTTAATAGAGGAAGTGTTAAGTATTCAATGTCAAACTTGGATAACTGATGTAAATCAAGATAATTTCAACAGCTATCTTTATTCTTTCAAGTTTTTTGAATTGTTAAGTAAATAAGTGACAATATCCTTCTGCAAAAGGAAAGAAATACTTACGTCCTTGGTCTTTTATTATATGACTGTGACCTTACCCAGATGATATGAATAAGTATTGCTTGGTTGAAAGCAAGAGAAGATAATAACTTTTCAGAGTTGATAGGTGACAGATTGGTACTTCTTTTGAGGCACTTTCTGCTCTTACATGGAGTGTAGGAAGAAGACCTCGTGACCCAGATTCTGCCACCGGTGTGGCTCACAAAATGTGATGACCTCGTATAGGAGTTTGGAACAACCGGTACTCTGATATATTGAAATATGCAATTGTGGTTCGCTCTAACCATACATTAAACACATCTTTATTAAACCCTCCTGTGAAGGTCATTGGTGCAATAAACTTCTTTTAATCCATCCACCTATTATACTCACTCTTTCCCACTTTTTTCCTAGAACATCAGCATATATTTTTTCTCCTCTTGGAGCTCGTGCATATTCTCGGTATAGAATATATTATACCTTTACCATTCGCTTTTGAAAATACTATAAAACAGAAACAAAAGTGCTGTTTATTGCAGCTTTTGGGTAATTTAATGGTAAAAATTTTAGAGAGAAATTTTATACACTATCACTGATATTTTCCCTTAAGTTGACGCCATTGCCTGAACAGATACACTCGGATTTTTTATATAACTATATTTACTATCTTATTTGGTACAGCATATACAGTGCGAACTTTGCTTTGACCGATCTTACTGGACATAGAGTCTATCGCTATTTTCTTCAATTCTTCTTGAGGTAAGTTAATTGCCACCTCTATTGTTGTACGTAATTTTCCATTGATTTGCACTGCTATAGTTACCGTATCGTCAACCAATAATGACTCATCAGCTTTTGGCCAAGGTTGACCTCCTATTTCTTTCCATAGGCTTTCAGCTAGATGTGGTATGAATGGTTCGATTACTCTGATTAATATACATATACCTTCATCAATAAGAGATTTTCCAGTTTTTACATCTATTTCAGCTATTAAATTCGTCATCTCACGAAATTTTGCTACTACACAGTTTAATCTGCAGTTTTCCAAGTCATCTGTAAGTCCGTGTAAGAGTTTATGAATTTTTTTTCTGTACTCTAGAAGTCCACCCGTAATACTTTCATTATCATAGTGTATATTTACAGGTCTTAGCTGCATGACCATACGTTGCAATTTATTTACATAACGAAAACAACCTTCCACGCCATCATCGGACCATTCCATATCTTTTTCTGGAGGAGTGTCGGATAACACAAACAAGCGAGCAGTATCAGCACCATATTTTTCTATGATAAAATTTGGATCAACTGTGTTCTTTTTCGACTTGCTCATTTTTTCAACTTTGCCCACTTGAACCTTAGCTCCTTGTGCAATCAACTCTTTTGCTTCTGCGGGAAATAGCCACTTACCATTTTCGTCTTTATAAGTCGCATGGCAGACCATTCCTTGAGTGATTAAAGTAGAGAAAGGCTCTTTAATATCAAAATAGCCACATTTGGTTAAAGCACGGCAGAAAAATCGTGAGTAAAGCAAATGCAGAATTGCATGTTCTATCCCACCTATATAATAATCAACAGGCATAAAACGATTACATGCATCTTTGTCTATTGATTTATCTTCACTACAGAATGCAGCAAAATACCAGGAAGACTCAAAAAAGGTGTCGAATGTATCAGTTTCACGCTCTGCTTGCTTTCCACATTTCGGGCAATCAACAAACTTCCAAGTTGGGTGCTTATCCAGCGGATTGCCACCACTTGTAAATTCTACATCTGCAGGTAGAACCACAGGAAGGTCTTTTTCTGGCACTGGAACAGTTCCGCAATCTTTACAATATATTATAGGTATAGGGCATCCCCAATAACGTTGCCTTGAAATTCCCCAATCATGTAAACGATAGTTTATCGTTTTCTTGCCTATTCCTTTTTCTTCAAGCTTTTTAATGGCTACTTCCTTTGCTTTGCTGACAGTTAATCCGTTTAAGAATTCAGAATTGAACATTACCTCATTGCCGGTGTATACTTCTTTTAAGGTCTCTATGGCTTGTGCACCCTCTTCACGAACTACAGAAATAATCGGCAAATCATATTTCTGTGCAAATTCAAAATCACGCTGATCATGTGCAGGGCAACCAAAAATCGCACCTTCCCCATATTCCATCAACACAAAATTCGCTATGTAAAGCGGCAATTCCTTATCAAGAAATGGATGCTTGACGTTTAATCCGGTGTAAACTCCTATTTTTTCGCCATTCTCTCCCTTTGCCTTTATGTTATCAATAAAGTCTCGTATTTCTTTGTCCTTAAGATCCTGCACAATAGGGTACTCTGCTGCTACTGCAAGAAAAGAAGCTCCAAATAAAGTATGAGGAGAAGTTGTAAAAATCTTTAATTTCTTATTTAGACCAACTATTTCAAACTCTATGGTGACCCCTTCAGATTTTCCTATCCAGCGCTCTTGCATTGTTTTGACTTTTTCTGGCCAATTTTTTAGATCTTGCAAGCACTTGAGTAAATCTTCAGCGAAATCAGTAATCTTTAAAAACCATTGGGATAACTTACGTTTTTCAACAACTGCGCCTGACCGCCATCCTTTTCCGTCGATTACTTGTTCATTTGCAAGCACTGTTTGGTCTACCGGGTCCCAGTTAACCCATGACTCTTTTCGATAGGCAAGCCCATGCTTTAAAAAATCCAGGAAAAATTTTTGTTCGTGTTTGTAGTAATCAGGGTCACATGTGGAGAGTTCACGCTCCCAGTTATAAGAAAGACCTATAGATCTAAGCTGCGCACGCATACTATCTGTATTCTCTTTCGTCCATGCCGCAGGGCTAATATTATTGTCCCTTGCTGCATTTTCAGCTGGTAATCCAAACGCATCCCAGCCAATTGGATGCAAGACCTCAAATCCGCAAGCTCTCTTGTAACGCGCTATCACATCCCCTATTGCATAGTTACGTAAGTGCCCCATATGAATTTTACCGGATGGATATGGAAACATCTCCAATACGTAACATTTCTCTTGTTCACTATTCTTGCTTACAGAAAAATCCCATTTATCTTGATAAAATTTTTCAACACTTTTAAAATCATATTTCATATAAATCCAAATTCAATTACAGTTCACATGCATCAAAGGATCAACCGCTTGGCCATTATGCCTTATTGTGAAACACATCTGTGGATCTTTATCTTGTGTGCTTGATTTACCTGCAGATCCAATCACTTGACCTTGCTTTACTTTATCACCAATTTCAACATGTATGTTTTTTAAATAGGAGTACACAGTTATGTAATTATCTTTGTGTTCTACTATAATTAAATTTCCATACCATCTCAGCCCTTTGCCTACATATACCACTTTGCCGGGTGCAGAGGCAACTACATTCGTTCCATTTTGAGCAGCAATTTTTATGCCATCCTTACACATTTCATCAGAAGAGGTAGCTGTACCTTTAACTGGCATTACAAATTTACAATTTACCCCCGCGTTTTGTGCATTATTGTTATCTTTATATATCCTGCTTATGATGGCTTTTCTATTTTCTTTTTTTATTACAGGCTCCCTAATTAAATGGTACTCTCTTGTATATTCCAGCTCTCTTTTTCCGTAAAATTCTTCGCCTTTAAGCAGCACAGGTGCAGGTTTTTGCAGGCCACAGCCTATTAATATTGCTAATAATATAAGAAATAAAGCTATATGCCACATTTTAGATATATCAACTCTCACAAAACTCCAAAATTTTAGCGAGACGTAGTGTTTCACACCTGTTCGTTACTTTCCTCGTTATTTATTTTACTAGTTAAGTAATCCCTCAAATCGGTAAGTTCTTGCAACACATTCTTTGTGACCCTTATATCATTACCAAATTCTTTTTGCACTCCTTTTATTGTATATCCTTTATCATATAGCATGTGTTTTACTTTCTTTATGGCCTCTATACACTTACGATCATATAGCCTTCTTCCTTTACGCTTTGTAGGCTTAATTTGATGAAATTGACCTTCCCAAAATCTTAAAACATGCTGTTCCAAATGTAGCTCTTCAGCTACTTCTCCAATCGTATAAAATAATTTTCTCTTATTCATTAATTATTGATTAATTTTTTTATAATTTTTGAAGGCCTAAAAGAAATTGAATTTCTTGCCTGAATCATCACTTTCTCCGATGTATTTGGTATATTTCCTGGTCTTTCCTTCTTTTTCTTAACCAAGAATGTTCCAAATGACGATATTTTTACTATTCCATCCTTTGCCAAGCTTGTCTTTATTTCGTTCAATATATCATCTATTATCGAAGCAGAGTCTTCCTTTGATAATCCTATTTCTTGGTTTATATTTTCAGCTATCGTTGCCTTAGTTACTGTTGTGTCTTTTGTTGTAACGTGATCCATTATTGATAAATATTACAATACGTAAATATAATATAGCAATCGACTCGAGATTCAACTACTTTATTTTTTAGAGTATGTCTCTTTTGTAGCATAATTTAAAATACTAGCAACTGCTAACATTACAAATATTGCAAAAAGCGCCATTTGATGATCTGTAAAAAGTGCTAACATTGACACTATAACTCCACTGCCAATAAACATAAATCCATTGATAATGGATGATGATGTGCTGATGTATTTTCGTTTCACAATCTCGCTGCCGACAGTAAAATTAAGCATATGTCCTCCCGCAAAAAACCCGAACATTAACATACAAAAGTACACAACGTGGACTGTTAAATGGCTGCATAGTAAAATAATAATTGAGACGCCTTGCAATAAAGCAAAAGCAGAAATTACATATTTCCTATTTTTAAATAAGTTTGAGATTCGATCTGCAATTGGAGCACCAACTGCAAGACCAAGCCATAGTATTGCAGTTGCTATACCTGACTCCATTGCATTGAGTTCTGAGTTGCCCAGTAACCTTGGAGCCCACAAGGTATTAAGTGCTAAAAATGTTCCAAAAGTAATAGCACCCTCCACTGAAGTTATCCAGATATCTCTTAATTTTAGCACTGTTAATATAGAGCACACTACTGTCTTCATAGAGCTTTTTATTGTTCGCTTTTCTGAGCTGCTTTCTGGAAGTGTGTTTGAACAAAAAAGCGTAAGTACAAATATCAACATACCAAATAGTATTATGCATACAATCAAATTTTTCCAATATGCATCTTCGGCAAGCAAGCTAGAGAACAATATTTGAATTATCAGTGCAGAAAGGCTTGAAATTGTCTGTACTAGTGAAAACATTAGTCCAAATTGGGCAGCGGAAAAACATATGCTACTTGTATGAGCAGCACCAATAAAACCAAATGATGCTCCAGTTGCAATCAACACTTGAGACAAAATCAAATGGGAAAAATTGTCACTATTAATAAGGGCAAAAAAACCCAAGAGCATAGTTGATAATGAGAAAAAATAAATTTTTTTACTGGAAAAAACATTAAACGTTGCCCCACTAAAAAATTGTAAGATGGCAAAAGTCCAAGTATATGCTGAACTAGCCAGTGCAACTTGCATAATTGTCAGTCCAAGTTCTTTTTCGAGATTCACACTTATAAAAGTATAAATTATCTGCATATTGCTGAATATAACAACCAAGTTACTGATCAGCCAAATGAACCAAGCCTTAGCTCTGCTTTCCATAAGATTTATTTTTATAAGTAATCTATTAGAAATTTAACACTAAGTCTCTTTTTAAGCTATTGTTTCCTGAATAAGTGCTGGACTTGATTCCCTTTAGTTTTATTGTATAATTAAATAATTTTATTCTAGAGGTTGGTAATATGGCACCACAAGATAAATCTCAATTCAAAAAGTTTGACAATATATTAGCAAGAATAAGTGACACCATTGATTTTGGTAAGGGTGATTCTATTGAGATTTATGATGAAATAAAAAATTAGCTGAGAGAAGAACTTAATAATGGAAAAGTAGTGAATTTAATCCAAACTTCAGATTCAAATTAGATGATGGTTATGAAGTAGAAACAACGCTACTGCACATTGCCATTCAATGCAGGAAAAATGCTGCATGTGAACCACTAGTCCAATGCTTGTTAGATCAGGGGGCTGATCCCAACGTACAAGATAGTCCTTATAATAGTTTTACCTTAACCTGTGTCCTAATGCCTTTTTTAAACCACCCATTTTGAATGTGTGCCAAACCGCGATTCATCGAAGAAAAACAGCTCTTTTTCAGGATACACGACAATAGTTTCATCAAGATTTTTTTTTAAACTCCTCTTGTTTACTTTTATCTTGTTCGTTATGCACTGGTCTTGGTGTGATATATGAGAATTTCATTCTTTGCATATTACGGTGTACTGTAGACTTGCTAAACCAAACTTTTCCTGAATTCTTATTCTCGTTTCTTTAATGGTAATGTTGGGATTTTCTTGTATCCATGCTTCAACTTGTTCAAGTTGGCTTTGGTTCAATATAGCTTTTCTACGTCGTTGAGGTGGAGCAAATAATTTCTCTTTTCTGCCAAATTTTAGGTCATGCAGTAAGTGCCTTTCTTGAAATGCAACATATTTTTGCTACGGCTGTTATACTATGCTTTTTTGCTGCAATTACAGCATTTAGTTTTTTTGCAACATATGTGTTATTTCTTACTTTCTCCAGCATTTCTTTTGCTCACTTTTTCATCCAATAATTTTGATCTTAATGCTATTTAAACCTCGCTATTTTACTTACTCCAGTATGGCTTTTTTTTCATTATTGTCTATCCGTTACTTGTATAGCGGGAATTGGTATAACTAATTTACTTATCAACATATCCACTAACTATAATCTGTGTACCGCTACACAGTTAGAAGTATTTTTTGATTTTACAATACAGCTTGAGATTCAATTTTTATAATTTTCTTGTTGACTAGCCAGAAGGTATCTACCTTCTTGGCTTGCTGCTTTTGATAAAGTGTGGTTTTCAAGACCATATCAAATAGATCCTATTAAAAATCAATCGAATCTTCACATGTTTGTTCTTCATAAAAGAAGTTCAATGTTATCGTAGTACCAAGTTTTGCTTCACTTTTAATGTCAAAAGTTCCACCCATTAACTCTACTAATTTCTTGCTTAGCGGTAATCCGATGCCCGTACCTTCATTTCTATATCCCGAATCTGCTTGGCCAAAAACAGACATAACTTTATATATATCCTGCTGCATTATTCCTATTCCATTGTCATGAAACTCAATAGTTAATAAGTTTTTTTCTATATTTTCTTTTATCACCATTCTTATTAAACCATCTTTGGAAGTAAACTTGATTGAGTTTGATAATAAATTTATTATAACTTGTTTCATTCTCTTAGGATCTGCAATGACCAATAATTGTTTATTAGTCATCTCTTTTTTTAAATTAATCCCGGCTTTTTTTAATTTAGGTAATAGCATATTTACGCATGAATCTATTATTTTGTTCAGGTTAAACTTCACTTTTTCTACTGTTAAACTACTTGATTCAGCTTTTGCAAAATCTAACACATCATTAATTAAGGTAAGTAAGTGTGTTCCTGCATTATATATATCGTCTGCATACTCCTTGTATTGAGAGTTATCCATTGAACCTAAAGTTTCATTTTTGATCAACTCCGCAAATCCAATAATAGCATTAAGAGGTGTGCGTAATTCATGTGTAACGCTTGCAAAAAATTTTAGCTTATTTGCATTTTCTTGCTCTAATGCCTCTTTTATCTGCTGTAATTCAATGTTAGTTTTATGTTGCTTGGCTAGCATTTGGGTATTAGAAAAGTGCAAATAGAACATTATTAATATTAAAATTATTAATAATAAGCCCAAAAATGTTAAAAATAGGCCATATGCTATAACATAAGAATTATTGTAATTTCGAAGAATCTTCAAAAAAAACGACGGTTTAACGCTATTTTCATGGAATATAGGAAAAATAGAAGTTAATGTATTTCCTGTAGTATAAAATATTTCTTGGTTACTTAATAGTTCATCAATTTCATCGTTTGTAAGTAACTGTTCATAATCATAATCTTGAGTGTTAAAATTACTGAATATTATTCTGCCGTTTTGATCATACAGTATTAAGCTGAAATCCTTTACTTTGCTCACTGATTGTAATAATTCAGCACGCAGTTTTACCAGTTGGTTTATGTAATCAAAACTTTCGTATTTAATGTGATGCTTTTCTATTAGTAAATAATGGTATTTTTTTATCATGCCATTTTCCAGTATACTTTTTAAGTTTACACTTGAATCACGATAAGAAGAAAGGAAATTACTCCTTAGTAAATAATTACAATATATCACACTGAATAAAATAATAAAGATCGATGAGAGTAATGCAATAACTTTTGAGTATTTGTTTTTCCCCAGTGCAGAAAACATTAGCTTATACATATCCTTCTTATTGTGAAACAACGGTTTTTATGTTATTAATAATAAAATTTAGCATATAATATTTTATGACAATTTCTCCTATTTTGCCAGTTTATTCTCCTGTTAACATAAATTTTTCTTATGGTAAAGGTATTTACTTGTATGATATTGATGGTAAGCGCTACGTAGATTTTCACTCTGGAATAGCAGTTAGTAGCTTAGGTCACACCAATTCGCGATTAATTAGTGCTCTAAAATTGCAAGGAGAAGAATTATGGCATATATCAAATACCTATAATATACCTGCTGCCAATAATTTTGCAGAAAAATTAATAAGCAACAGTTTTGCTGACACTGTATTTTTCTCGAATTCTGGATCAGAGACAGTAGAATGTGGGCTTAAGATTGCTAGGGTCTATCAAAACGGAAAAGGCAATAAGAACCTTCACAGAATTTTAACATTTCATGGTGCATTTCATGGAAGAACCTTTTTAACTTGTGCTACAAACGATAAACAGAAATTTTCTGAATTACTGAGTCCCTGTATTGATTGGTGTGATAACATCGAGCCCAATATTGAGAGTGTAAAGAAAGCAATTTCAAGTGGTATAGGTGTTATATTAATAGAACCAATACAAGGGCAAGGTGGTATCAAAGTAATGAATGAAGTCTTTATGAAAGAACTAAGAAAGCTGTGTGATGAAAATGACATATTGTTATTTTTTGATTGCATACAATGCGGTGCTGGTAGAACAGGAAAATTATTCGCATACGAACATATAGGAGTGGAACCTGATATATGTGCTCTTGCAAAGGGAATAGGTGGCGGGTTTCCGCTAGGGGCTTGTCTTGCAACTGAAAGGGCTGCTAAGTATATGGCGGTCGGCATGCACGGTTCCACCTTTGGTGGCAATCCGCTTGCAACCTCAGTAGGTAATGCTGTGCTCGAAGAATTGCTCAGTCCTGGCTTTTTGAAAAATGTTGAAATTAGAGGTAAGTATTTAAAAAATAAATTAGAAGACTTAGCAAGTAAATTTCCAATAATAGAAGAAGTGAGAGGGAAAGGGTTAATGCTTGGAATAAAGGTGAAAGCAGACAATCAAAAGTTTGCAGAAGAATTAAGTTACTGCGGCTTGCTGACTGTTGGGGTAACATCAGATAACGTTGTGAGAATTTTGCCTCCACTCATTATCACTGAAAATGAGATTGATGAAGGAATTGAGATTTTGACTCAATATTTATCTGAAAAATCTTCTGGTTAGATAATCCATATTAATATGAACGACAATCTGGTATGCCTCGGAATGATTACTTCTCCTCACGGAATTAAAGGAGCTGTTAAATTAAAAACTTTTACCGAAAAACCTGAAAATATCTCCTTATATGGTGAGCTAATAAGTGGTGATAAGAATTATAAAATAGACTCAGTATCCGTTATAGGTGATAATTTAGTAATAGCTACAATAAGCGGAGTAAATTCCCGTAATGAAGCAGAGCTTTTAAGGAATAAGAAGCTATATATAGAAAGAAGCAAGTTACCAGAGCTAAATGATGAGGATGAATTTTATCAAAGTGACCTTGTAGATATGGAAGTAAGGCTGAAAAGTAATGAATTATATGGCTATGTAAAATCTGTGTATAATTTCGGCTCAGGGGATATATTAGAAATTTTAGTTATCAGCACAAAAAAACGTATTATGCTATCTTTCACTAAAGAGATATTTTCACATATAAATATAAAGGGGAAGTATATAGTATTAAATATGCCAGAATTTATTGACTAATAAAGACTTTGATATTTATATAAAGCTATTTATAATTGTAAGATCAAACTGAAAATGTAATTATGGCAGAAAGAGCTAACGATATCAGACCAGGTCAGGTGTTGGAACATAACGGCGGATTATTTTTGGTTGTAGGTATTATGCATACTCAACCTGGTAAAGGTGGTGCATACATACAAGCTGAAATGAAAAATATTAAGACCGGAGCAAAACACTATGAAAGATTTCGCTCTGATGCAACAATCAGAAGGGCAATTTTAGATGAAGAGGAATATGTTTACCTTTTCACTGAAGGAAACATTGTAAATCTTATGCATCCAAGTAATTACGAGCAAATCACTATAAATTTGGACTTATTGGGAGAAAAAAAAATTTATCTACAGGATAACATGAAAATTAAAGTTGTAGCTTATCAAGACAAAATAATTTCTGCGCATGTGGCTGATTATGTTACACTTGCTGTGAAAGAAACAGAGTCTGTTATTAAAGGACAAACTGCTACTGCTTCTTATAAGCCTGCAATTTTGGAAAACGGAATGCGCGTTAACGTGCCTCAATTTATAAAAGAAGAGGATAAAATTGTAGTATATACTCCAGGTGACAGCTATTATGAAAGAGTGAAAGAGTAAAAGGAAGAATGTCCCTCTCATCACCACGAATTAATGTGATGCTTGATTCTGTGCGTAATGCTTCCAAGCAGCTTATGCGCGATTTTAATGAATTGCAAATTTCTAATGTTAAATCAGCAGACTTTATTAATAAAACCTATTCAAAATCCAAGCAAACCATATACGATTGCTTGCACGACTACAAACGAGACTATGGGTTTATTTTTGAAGATGATACTGATCAAGAAGTAAAAGATAACACTTATACCTGGTTTATTATGCCTATAGAGGGCAGGGAGAACTTTTCTAGTTGCATGGTTTATTTTGCAGTATCAGTCTGTCTCATTCATAAAAATAAAGTTGTGGCAGCTGTAATTGATGCTCCCGCTCTTAGAGAAACTTTTTGGGCAGAAGAAAAGAAAGGTGCTTTTCTTGAGGACTTTAGATCTCGTCATATAAAAATGCGGGTGAAAAGCCGTGAAGGGGGTCTAATAGATGTAAGTGGTAATTTGTTAAATAAATTGCTGCCTGGCAATAGTAATGTACGCTCCATAGGTTCAACAATTTTAGGCTTTGCATACCTTGCGGCAGGAAGGCACAGTGGAATAATTTACTCTGGAATTAATCAACATAAGGCTTTACTCGGTAAGCTTTTCCTGCAAGAAAGCGGTGGAAGGTTAACAGAAAATAATGGGTTAATTATTGCTGATGATATTGCAAACAGGCTACAGAAATAGACAGCTTTTCGAAAACTTTTACAAGAGACTCTGTTAAATGTTCTATCATTTCATCGGTATGATAAGGTGTAGGGGTAATACGGAAACGCTCAGTTCCTCTTGGAACTGTCGGGTAATTTATATGTTGAACATATATTCCATACTCATCAAATAATAATTTTGATGCTTTTTTGGATAACTCTGAGTTGCCAATTATTATTGGAATTATATGAGTTTCTGTTGGAATGAAGTTAATTCCTGCATTTCTCAGTGAGTTTTTTACTTTTTCAACGACTTGCTTTTGCTTTTCCCTTTCAATGTTGCTCGATTTTAGGTGCTCAACGCTTGCCTTTGCTGCCGCTGCTAAAACAGGCGACATAGCAGTGGTAAAAATAAATCCTGGAGCGGAACTTCTTATTACATCTACCAAGCTCTTTGAAGACGCTATATACCCACCCATCACTCCAAAAGCCTTTGATAGTGTACCTTGAATAACGGTTATTCTATCCATCAGGCCTTCTCTTTCTGCAATTCCGCCACCATGTGAACCATACATGCCAACTGCGTGCACCTCATCCAAATAGGTAATTGCATTATGTTGATCTGCCAGGTCGCATATTTCTTTAAGCGGAGCTACATCACCATCCATTGAATATACGGATTCAAGTACTATGATTTTTGGTGCCTTTTTGTCTCAAGACTTAATTAGCTGCTCTAGATGATCAACATCATTGTT